>WYDF02313135.1:0-14853 GCA_009867245.2 Adranes taylori
TATATATATGTATGTAGATTAGTGTGCGTTGATAATAAAAAAAATATAGTATGTAACATAGAATGTAACAGAAGTCAATAAAGTTTCATATAACTTTTTACATGTTTCAGTAGGAAAAATAAGCATAAGGCTTTTAAAAGCAAAAAAGGCAATTAAACGCGTAATCAACAAAAGTAGCAAAGCAACTCTCTGACAGCCTCATAAGATCAGGACTGCAATATCATTACGTCGATATTACAAATGGTTTTTGAAAATAGTAAATAAGATGGATTGCACTAAATAGATTATGAAGATGAAGATATTACTCCATTAAATCCTGAATCTAATTTATAAATAAAATCAATTTTTTGAAATCCTTACTAAGTTGCATATAAAATATAAAATTCAAGTAAAAAGTCTTGTATCTCATATGAGTACATCGCAAAAGATACCGGATTCGATACCAGGCGCCTCCACAAAATTGTGGCGTCCGATCTTTTAAAGAAACTTACTTATATTTTGCGAGGTATTAAAAAATGGATAAAAAGTTAAAGTAAAGAAAGTTAACTCGTTTAAAAATATAATTAATATTTAAACGAATTAATTCAACACAATAGACCAATATTTTTCCTAACGTTTTAATCAATTTAACTCTATCGAGGAGCTTAAGCATAACATAATTATTAGGTAATAAATTAAAAGATATTAAATCAAAAAACAATGCTCCTACTCCAAAACAAATGGTCTTGGAGTACCAACAACAATTGGAGTATTTAGAAGTAAGATCATTTAATTGTTATTAAAAGATCTTACTTGTGGTGGGAAGTCATTCTTGACGTATTGATTCTATCTGACTAATTAAAATATAGACTATATTAGACGGAAATATTAGACTATTGACTCGAACAATTATATTCGAATAATCCGCGATGAAAAGTAAGTTCCGAATATCCTCTTAAGCCTAAGAAATGTTTTTATATATCATCTCGGCAAACACAAGCATACTTAAACCATACCATTTCTTTTAAGCTACTTAGCCTCTGAAGCTATTTAAACATACCGGCTTAAACAAGGAGCCTTTAGCCATGCAGCTGCAAGTTAGTATGTCGACACAGTGATCTTCCTAGAATGGAATGATGCTATTTCCTGTCGAACTTCTCTTTTTAAATTCTGACCTAACCAGAAAAGTGCATTTTTTTCGAGACGAATTTAGAAAATAACTTATTAATTAAGTTTAACTGCTCGCATTGGGAATATATATAATTCATTCCTTTACATCTTGAGTACATAGCAATACATATGTCATTCTAATTAAAGTTTATATGGAACGTGATTGAGAAGTGATTGAGTACTAAAACAATCACTTCTCGTTTCGCTACTAAATGGCGCTTAGGCTACCTAGTTAGAACTAGCTATGCGTCATCATAGTTGCTTGTGAACTAGCTGCGAGCATCCCGGTGGTTCTTGGTTTCAGTGGCTACAAAATGTTGAACGAACTAGTTCGCATGGGTGTTGTGGTTTTAGGCCATGCTAACTAAACTGAGTTAAAAAGAAATTAAGGCATAGAAAAGTGTGGGTCAAACCATGAATAGAAAGACGTTTGAAATATGGTGCTTCTTAAGTTTACTAAAAGAGTTGAAGGACAGACATTCTTTAGTTTATCGAAATATTTTGAGATTAGACTGTACCGATCTTGATGATTTACTACAGATAGTAGATGGAATGCTCAAGAAAGCGACTCGAAAATGAGGAAGGCATTTGAAGTACACACAAAATTGGAAGTTACTCTATGTTATCTAGCAACTGGTGATTCTTTCAAATCTCTAGAATACATGTTTCGAGCCTCAGAATCAATAATATCGAAGTTTTTGTCTGAAGTGCTGAAGTGGCAGCATATTGGTTTCTGAGTGAATGGAAACTTGTGATCTATAATCACCATTATCGCAATCGCTCGTTACATGCAACGTTTTTTGATGTTTCTTGCATTGTTAGCAACCACTTCAGCTACATACTACGAACACTTGAGCTACATATGCTATAATGTAGTTGTTAGTTGAGTATATTTTGTGTTCAATACCAAACGTTACAAATCCTGTAGATAGGACAAATCCTGTCGATGGTCCTGTTTTTACGCAAGTAGTTATTATACGAATTAATGGTCTGGTAATTTTTCGTTTAAATTATATTGTAGCAAAGCATGTTACTGACAATTTAATAGTATCTCTAAATTACGTAAACTTTTATGATAAATAAACTGAATCAAGCAAATAGACCAATAGGAACCCTATACTGGATTGAAATAATAATGAACTAGAACGCTTTTATTGTTTGTAAACAATAAAACCTACGAAAACATCGTGTCCATACGCTGCCATGCCATACCGTATAATACATGCTGCAAAGACAGAACGATGTCGCTTTCTTTGCTGTGATATGTTGTCATAACACACACGCTATCTACGTTTAATATGTATTACGTTTCCTGTATATAATATGTTAGCTGGCTCCATTCACTGTAATTTATAATATACCGCATCGCTGCTTCTCGTTGCTACTGCATAAGACTGCTGCGTTCTACTGTAAAGCTTGAATTCCTCTGAGGGAAGAATTGTAGGTATGTTTCCCGTATATAATGACTCATTATATACGGATTATTAATGAGAATACTGTTCTGTCAAAAGTAGCCGTTGAAAATGGATATGCTAAGCAGCGTTTGATGTGGCGTATTTGTTATATGCTCAGTTCACTGTTATCTGCGGATAGCGTATAGAATGAAGAATATATATGTTTTGCTCGTCGCTACTACTGCATGGCTGTCTGACTTATTCTATGCTGATTTGTACAGGATTGTGTGCGGAAGACAATGTCGGGTAATAAAGTAACGTGTGGTTGCTACACATAAACCCGTATAACAGAGAAAAAGTTGAGTAACAAGTCAGGCCTATAAATAGCGAGATTTAATAGAAATATTCAGTTCCTAATTATAAGAACTCGAAGAAAGCCTTCCAATAGCAGCAGCAGCAGCCAGCAACTGAGCGCCAGCAAAGACAGCACATTGCCGAGACAACAAGCAAAGCGAGAGTCACTGAGCGATTAAACGCCTTTGGTAAGCGATTTTATATAGCATACGGTGTTTCACTGAATTGCCTGTATATTGAATGGCTTTGTTTCTTTTGCTACTCCTCCATTCACCCGCTTCTTATACTTCTAGACTGTTTATTACTAACCAGTGCGCCGCAGGGTTAGTAGCAGTCACTTGGCAACAGTAAAACCGGTGCGCCTCACTGTGTTACGTGCATATAGTATTCTATCTCACCACACCTACTAGAGAGTATACTTCTAACCTCTGCTTGTTTAAAAGATCAACATTGCTTACTTTGTTAATCGTAAATGCTGTAACATTAATTAGCAGTAAGTTTATTTCAGCTGCTAACAAGAACAAGAACCCCTGGATTACTCACAAGACTCGTAGCTGCTCGAACCCTCGGAAAGCCACTGAGGACTCGAGAAACAAATAGATCGGTTCCAATGTGCGGTCTCATGTTAAACTGACCTGGCGCCCGAGAATACATATTTCCAAAGGCAGCTAAAGTTCTGTAATAATTAAGATATTTGTTTGCGCCACCTGTGACACTCGCTAAGGACACCCAATTAGCAGAGTCACGAGTGAGAGTCGGATAGAATATAAGTTAACCTGTATAACTAACCTGTATGTGAACAACGCCCACCACCATTTTTACCTGAGTTTACAACTCTATAAATGGTACTAATTTGATCAATCAGATCAACGCTACCCAATATTTTATTATTATCATCACCAAGGGCTGTCTGCGGAATGCCGCCCCATAGCACTGCAGCCAATCGGATTATTGTACTTTCCCTGATCGTTTAGTCAGACTATCCAATACATCTGTGGCTTGTACCAGTTTCAATATTTCCTGCTAAGAGAATTTGGTACCAATTCAGATCCACTTTTGTAGCTCCAATTAGGTCCTCTCCTTCTGGATACCAGCGCTTCACACTAACATAAAATATGTTGAGTTGTCTCGTTTTCCTATACACAATTTCAACAGTGTTTTGCTATTGCTTCTGTGATGGAAATAGCAGATATTCCCAGAGCCGTCTGTAGACCAGTGAACTGTGTGCTATGTGCTTCTTTGCAAGTGCATCTGCTATTTCGTTGCCGACAATGCCCCTATTCCCAGGTGAGCTTTTCAGTGGAACTGAGTTGGGCATAGCCAATCTGCAAATGTATTCATTCATTCTTTTGTTAGTTCCTACACGTTTCTGGCGTTATTAAGCGCCTGTGTGTGATTTGTGCGTGATTTAAAATAAAAATCCGTTATTTGTTATATTCCCTTTATTATATTTTCCTGTACGCAATGGAGAATTGAATATGTTTTGGTCTGAAAGAAAAGAATGTGAAAAATGTGCTTAAAGGGTAGGACATTTTGCATTTCGGTTGTTCGTTCTCCACTCCCGTGTTTCCAGAAGCGTTTGATCCGTCTTTGAACCAGATTAGAGGAGACTCCGGAAATTTAGGAGGATCTTCTCTACCTCTCTCTATATATGTGTTAATGTGTGTGAATGTGTGTAAATGCATGTGAATGTGTGAATATGTGTGAATGTGTGTGAATGTGTGTAAATGTATGTGAATTTGTGTGAATATGTGTGAATGTGTGTGAATATGTCTATCTCTCTCTATATATGTGTTAATATGTGTGAATGTGTGTAAATGTATGTGGATGTGTGTGAATATGAGTGAATGTGTGTGAATGTGTGTAAATGTATGTGAATGTGTGTGAATACGTGTGAATGTGTGTGAATATATGTGTGTGTGTGTGAATGTGTGTGAATGTGTGTGAATGTGTGTGAATGTGTGTGAATGTGTGTAAATGTGTGTGAATGTGTGTAAAAATGTGTGAATGTGTGTGAAGTGTGCGTGTGTGTGTTCAAGTCCAGCCTTGTCTTAGCCTAGAATGTGTTTTTCTACCAGGCGAGTATTCCGTAAGTATGTATGGTCTAATAACCGACTTGTACAATACGTGCAACAAGTAAAACAATCCGTGCAACAAGTAGCCCGTATGCTTTTTCATACAAACGTCTAATAGTCCCACAAGTTATAACCATTCTGTCTATTATTATATCAATTTGCAAGTTCAGAGTAAGTTTGGAATCGAGTATTACTCCAAGGTACTTTACTTCCCCCTACAGTAAGATTTGTGTTTCATGAATTTCTAGGATTTTCAGATTTCTACACTGTTCAGCGTTCAGAATCTGTTTAAGCCGTCCAGATTTCTTCTTCTGATCCCATATGAATATTGTGAATGTTGAACAACCGTGGTTGACTTAGATCCACTTCTATTTCGTGCACATATTCAACTCCTTTTGGATCATTCCTACAGCGCGATCCAGAAGATGTTTTTTGATTATATTCGACTTTCGTTCTTTAATATAATAACTATATTTTCCGCAAGTATATTTCCAGACACATATCCATTTAGAGAAAACGAACGCCAATAACTAGTTTCCTGTTTGGTCAATTGTCGCCAAACTTCTACACGGTCTAGGTATTAGTATGTTACACGTGTTGAGCATTTTGCTTTCGAATTTTTTTCCCGACGAATTTAATTATCTCGATTGCCAATGCTACGTACAGCTCACTACATCTACTCTACTCAACCGACATAATGCGAATCAACTCAACTAAATCGTCATAATTCCTTCTGTCTTCCTTAGACCATCTTTTAATATTCAATAGAGCTTCAAATGGATTCTAATTTCTGACATGCTCTGATATCTTTTCGTTTAACGCAAAATGTTTGACTACATAGGGTGCGGTGCCAAAATCCGGACAAAATTCAATCACCATTTTATATCACTCGGAGAGGAGTCGATTGGCATCCTAATAGCTAATATATTAAACATTCATACCTTCAAAAACTCGAAATGTTAAAACCAAGTGCGGAATATAATCGAACAGCCACGATTATCGTTTTGCAATACAGGCAAGGTAAACTCATTCGAAAGAGAGCGTTGTTAGGACGCCCGAAATCATTCAACGGGCCCAGGAGCTGATTCTTGACAATCCAGGGCAGTGGATTCGAGAATTGTCGTCGGTTGTCGGTGTGAGTGCGTCGAATCGTCGAGGAGTACCTCCGCTATAAGACTACAAATAACGTGCGATTGATGCTTTCCTAAGTGCCAGGAATAAGGGCGTTGAACGATGTTGCCGGGTGCCTTAGGTTTTTTCTCGAAAATCTCACGAAAATTTTTTACTGTCGATGCGAAAATCAAACGAGTCTCGCCCATAATTCTGAGGATGTCCACGTTGTTTCTAGATCAAAATTTCTTGCGTATGTTCACGTGTTAACTATTATGGCCACCGGGGGTGATTTCATGCCACATTTTTTTAACACAGGGACAAATATCACAAAAGAAGTGTATTTGCATGTTATGATAAATGTGATGAAACCGTGGGTGGAGACTATATCGGCTGGAAGGCCATATGTTTTCCATATGTTTTCCAGCAACTATTTTGATGCAAAATTGGTTGTCGGACAAGGTCGACATGTTGCGGTCCAAAGAATTTTCGCTTCCCAACAGCTCAGATTTAAATCCTTTGGACTTCTATGTATGGAATGTGGTTCAAAGGGTTACTAAGTCCAAACGTCCAAACTTCACATCATTGACAGCTGCTATTTCAGCGGCATTCGGCGATATGGACCGTGACTAATTAAAACGAGCCTGCGAATGCTTTTTGGCGAGAACGGAAGCGGTCATTCAAGCAGAGGGGGCCATATTGAGTAAATGTGGTCTCTATGACCTAACGAAGTCTAGTAAAAATAATTCTAAATTTCTTCATTTTTGCAATAAAAATTATGTTTCAAAAAATGTCAAGTTTCAACATTTTTCCAGATTTTAGCGCCGCACCCAGTATGTATCAACCTGTCATTCAGCACAGGTACGATCTAGTTTCATGATTTCTTTGCTTTGTTCGACTGGATAATTTCCAACCATTTGCTAATTAACAACGATTAGAAATAATTGTCAAAAATAATGTACTGAAATAATGTTCGCTGAAAGATTCTATATTTCTCAATTATTTGAGCAATACATGCCCCCTAATGGAATTTGCCTTTCTTGATCCTTCTTCGGATAGAAAATATCAAAATTTACGTCCTCCAGGAATTCGCACAATATCTGAGTACCTGATATCCCTGTTTTGTTTCCCTTCTTTTTCCTGTTCCATTTTTTGTACTTGTCATACCTTTTTCATTCTTCCTTCTTTCTCATACTGTTCTGTTTTTTCTTTTCTTCGCCCTTTTCTCTCAATCACTCCTATAATGTTCTTCAAAACTTCCAAATCATACTTTTCTGCTCCCACAAGTATTCTTCAGTTTTCCATCTTCACTCTTAGCTCACTATCCTATTCTACTCACATTTCTTTACCAAATATTCCCACCATTCCCCTTTAATACCAGAAGACATCTGTCAAAATATTATTTCTTCTATGAGCGATCATTCTTCAATGATTTTATACATACGATCAGTGTAGTTTTGTATTCTGCTATTATTTGGTACATACAAAAAAAATGTTCCAAATCTTTGTCATTTCACTAGTACATTCTTTGTTGAATGTAGTGGTATCCAGTCAATAAAAAAATACCGGAAAACTAGTTAACGGAAAACGGTGAAATTATGAACTAACTTTCAACTAATTCGTAGCAAGGCTAAATCATATAATAAATCCGAATTAATATATAAAAGGTACATACAACGGAAAGTCTTCTTTTAAATATTTCAATTGAATAATGTGTAACCGGATCCAAATTGTAATTTTTGTGATATAACCGACCCTGTTGATAATAATATGTGTAAGGAGTGAGGAGAAAGCATAATGTCATATTATAATATTACGAACATTTCGTTTCTGCTAACAGTCGGTGCATTTCTTCCCATTTTCCTTACGACTTTTCCCGTTTGAGTTTATACAAATATTTATGTAACGAGGGGTAGTCCGGTAATGCATTTGGGGCTGCAAATGTGTGAGTTATGAAGCAATTTGCTGATATAATAATATCGTAAAAGAGTTATAAAAATAAATTATGGTATTAGCGTTATTAAAAACCATTCAATATAATATTTGAATCTTAGGAATCGTATAGAGTTATTTTGAAACAAATAAATTAAAAAATGGATATGATGAATAAAATATAGTACAGTGAACTCATCATCATCAAACAGCCTGTTTTTCTCGTCCACTGCTGAACATAGGACTCTCTCAATAATCTCCAATTTTATATCGAGAGGAATTTAGCCATTTCCTATCACGCTGGCCAGTGCGGGTTGATAGGAGGTCAAAGTATGAAAATTATATAGGAGAAATTACCCTTCGATTCCGGGATACTTAGAAGAAATAGAGGAAAACAATTTTTACTAGAGAATAACGACTTAATATATATTATCCATTATTTGGAAGACTCCATCAGAAACTATCATAACTTACAGATTTTTATAAATGTGCAACTCAGTGGCTTCTAATGGCAACGTTAAAACGCAGATTGATCATTAAAAAGAATTAGGAATTATCTTGGGCGCCCGCAGGTATGTGCAAGCCCCCTGGCTAAGACAGATTATATAATTATTGTGTGAATATATAAAGTTGTATCAAAATATTATGTTTCATTTTCCGCCCCCCCCCCTGAAAAAATTTCGTACGCAGTTGTTAAATCCTACAAATAAAATATTTATGACATTTAGTAACGAATGTTTATTGTTATTTGTCAACCTATGAATTAGGTTAAGTTCAGTCATTGAATAGTATATCATTAGTTTAAACCAACTTAGATTGATAATGGACACTAACGATAGAATATCATACTAGTTACGAAAATAGGCAAGTGGGAATGAATATCCGAATAGAGTCCCAGTTATTTAGGATAAGTCTACATGTATAGTCTTTTTGACGTCATAAGCGTTACAAATTTAATTTTCCAATAAAATCTAGAGAAAAATACAAAGAAAAATAAAATTTGTAAAGGTAGCCACATGTCTGGATTTTGATACAAAAGTTGCGACAAACTTTTTCGACAGAATGCGGGAACAGAGGACTTTGGTTGGGTTTTCCTCATCTTGAAACACCCAAACAGTAGACTGACTTTTATCACGGGTACTTAAGAATGAATCCAAGCCTCGACAGCACTGACGATACTGTATAAATTTTTGGAGCGATCTCTGTTGAAACGATTAGAAGTTCTTTGCCATCAACTGTCACGAGCTACCATTTGTTTCTCGGTCAACAGATGCGGAATCCAATGACAAACTATTTTTCTCACACCCTCATGTAAAATTGTTTTGAATTTTGAGCTCATTGAAATTCCTAAGGAACTCTTCTTGTCCCGGTAAGTTACAAGATGATCTTCATTAATCATCTCGCGCACAGCATTAACGTGTTCCTGGGTGACCGCTGATTTTGTGGATCTTGCCTAGGATCATCGCTGAGATTTGTGCGTCCATGTTTGAATTTAGAGTACCAGTGAGAAATTGTAGATGGGTGTGATGCTTCTCGATTCAATTCCATGTTTCTGAACGTCTTACTCACTTTAAAAGTTCAATGTGACTAAAAGAATTGTATTTTGACGAAATTTTCAACACATGTCAATATAATATTGAGGTTAATTTCAGAACCATTTGTTTTGTTACTTGTGTCCTCTATGTGGCTATAAGGATACTAAAATGGCATCCCTCGTACCAATTTAAATATATCCTGTGATCATTTACAGGAAAATCTCGAAACAGCGAAAATAATTCAGGGAATAACTGAAATATCATCTTAACACCAAGAATAAAAATTATAATTGGAATAATTTAATACATACACTAACCCGATATCTGAATTTAGTACATCATCTACGACATGCAGTTAAAAATATTAGACATGATAACATTATAGAAGTTTGTAAATGTAGGCCACACAGGGGATATGTTGGATCAGAATAATTTGCAATATATCTCCTGTGTAACGTACAAGCTGTTAATTCACTGCTAGAGTCGCTAAAGCTTAAGCTATCAAAGTCGCTCAATATTGAAGCAACTTCCTATACATATGACTTAAATATTAGCAGTAATGAAATTACTAATTTTCATTACTTCCAAAAATAGGTCCTCATTCGGGAATTAAGGCCGGTTCTCCCAAATTCTGGTCAGGTATGCATACCACTAGACTAACGAGAGAAATTGTCAAACTTCCAAAAAAGGTATAATATAATTTAAAGAAGAGATGTATAGAGGACATAGAGGACACAAGTAACAAAACATATGGTTCTGAAATTAACCTCAATATTATACTGACACGTGTTGAAAATTTTGTCAAAATAATATTCGTTTAGTCACATTGAACTTTTAAAGTGAGTAAGGCGTTCAGAAACATGGAATTGAATCGAGAAGCACCACACAAGATCCACAAAATCCGCGGTCACCCAGGTACACGTAAATGCTGTGCGCGAGATGATTAATGAAGATCATCATGTAACTTACTGGGACATCGAGAGTTCCTTAGGAATTTCAAACACCTCAAAACTCAAAAAGATTTTACATGAGGGTGTGAAAAAAATTAGTTTCTCGTTGGATTCCGCATCTGTTGACCGAGAAACAAATGGTGGCTCGTGACAGTTGGTGGCAAAGAACTCCTAATCGTTTCAACAGAGATCGCTCTAAAAATGTATATAGTATCGTCAGTGCTGACGAGTCTTGGATTCATTCTTAAGTACCCGCGATAAGAGTCAGTCTACTGTTTGGGTGTTTTAAGATAAGGAGAACCCAACCAAAGTCCAAGAAGGCAAGGGGAATTATAGAGAGAATGAGGGTAGTTTGGGAGAGGAAATTTGGGGTGTTAAAAGGAATGACATGAAAAATCAGAAATGCGTTTGTGAAAAGTGTTATGATGTACGGTGCAGAGGTATGGGCGGTTGAAGAAAAAGAAAGAATGGAAAGAGTGCAACTTGGATCCTTGAAAAGTATGTTGGGACTAGATACAAATACAAAGAATGACATAGTTTTACAGGAGATAGAAATATACAAGTGTTGGATAAGTGGAGTAAAAAGAATGGTGAAGATTGAAGAAAAAATGTGGATAGATGAAAGTAGGTGAAAGAAGTGTACATAGAAGGGATGTTAAAAGAAGGACGGGGCGGGGAAAAGAATAAATGGATTTTAACAGTAGAATAAAAGTTAATAGGAGTATTGGATGGTCTACAAGTAGATGGATTGAAAAGATAAGTGGTGGACATGATATTGTTAGAGAGGTCACACAATTGATACAAGATATTGAGAAGCAAGAGAGGTGGAGTAAAATTAGTAAAAGTAGATATAAACGAAATTATAAGTGCATTATGGATGACGAATGTATGGTTGGATACAGAGGGGCTGGGTTAAGTATGGAGAATTAAGAACACTTGCTAGGTTTAGATGTGGGTGTGTGCAAAAAGACAATAAATACTGGATGAATGTTGAAGAAAGAATGTGTAGAATATGTAAAAATTGAGGAGAATTAGAATAATTGGATGAAAGAATGCATGGAGATTGAGTGGAGTGAGGAAGGGAAGAAGTTGGGGAGACACTGGAATGTTATCATGGGAAGGGATTGTAAGGGCATTAATATTATGAAGAGAATACATGAGGAGATAAAGAAAAGAGAGTAGTCGATGAAATTTAAGGAGAAAAAGAAGTTCTTTGGGAAGTAGGGTAGATATGGGTTTTTATTTTATTTTGTTGATACTAAATAGAATAGTGGATGATTTTATGGATGATTCGAAAGTATGACGCTGGTAGAAGTAATAGGGGAGATGGTTGGAACGTGAAGAAAGGATAGAGCGTATATCCATATATATATATATATATATATATATATATATATATATATATGGTATGAGTTTGGTTCGAGGGGCTGCCATCCCTTAATCCTGGAGATTGTAGTTACAACTTGTTAATTTTAATTTTAATTATGATTACATATATGTAGGATTAAGGAATAAAAAAAAAATTTTTTAGATCAAGGATTTGTGTATGAAATAGAAACTTTATGTTGTATTCTTAGCGAATCTATGCCAATAAAGGTTTTTATTTATTTATTTAGATAGGCATTTAAAATTAAAGAATTCATGCTTCAAGATTTTATTTTGTTTTAGTTTACTATATCTTTTATATTCACACGAATGTACAATGTTGTGTAAAGATGCGCGTGAATGTGTGTAAAAAGTTTTTTCAATAAAAATAATTCTTACGTCACAAGAAACATCACTAAAGTGAAATCTTCTCTTCTAGAACCAATTGGAAGTGTATTGCCAAAATTTCCACTCGAAATTAGAAAAGAAAATCGTTTTGCAATGGGAACAAAAATTAGTTTACTCTGTCCTGCACAAGGATATCCTGTTCCTCTAAAAAGGTATTTTTTTACATCGTATAATTAAATGCATAAGAGGACGTAATTTTTGTAAATAATTTTTTTATAGATTCCAGAAGTACTCATTTTTACACAACATTATTTAATTTAATATGTAATTAAAATTAAAGTTGGTTCTAGAAGAAGAGATTCTAGTAACGAATAGAAAATATTTAATTGAAGATACTAATTACACTGTTGTTAACGGTGTAATTCAAAATTAGAAATTTGCGGACGTTATGTTATTGAAGTTGAGCTTTTGTTGCGATATGTGTTTAAATTTTATATTGAGTTTTAAAATTGATGATTATATAATTCTAATATTTAAGCTTTTCTTTTGGAATTAGAGTTTCTCATTTGGCCTTCCAAGCTTATGTCAATTTCTAATACATAGATTTACTAAATTATCTCAGCTTTGTGAAAAGATTTTTATTAAACAGTTTTATTTTTTTCTGTTTCTAATTTTTAGAACCACTCGGTCGAGTGAGTCCCAATATTCAGAAGCTGCCCGCTTTCGATGCAATAAGACTTTTTTCCACTGTATCATTGACCTGTTCAGCTCAAGCATTTCCACCTCCTCTTTTTAGGTAATTTTTTATTCCAATTATTTAATCGATACTTCATACTGAATCAATAGATGTTTGATTGATTTTAGATGACATTGAAACGTAATCTAGAGAAATCATAATTGAGGTGCTAGGGAATTCTGCTTTTATTGCTAAACGCATAAATAACTGAATACAAATTTAAATTTGGTGCATTGTACGCTGTCCTGCTTTTAGCATAAGTTTTTCTCTTGTCTTTTGATCTTTTCGATATTACAGACCCAGCGGTTGTAAATTATTTTCTTATAGGTCAGTATCGTACATTTACATTGTCTATTTATTAAATTAAATGTTCTTAATTGTAGAACCGCTGGGTCGAGTCAGTCCCACTATCCAGAAATTGCCTGCTCTCGACAAAATGCGCATTAATACACGAGTTTCTCTGATTTGCTCAGCCCAGGCATTCCCACCACCTTTGTATAGGTAAATTTTTATATTTATTTTCTAATTAGTCAAGTGATAAGAGTTTTTGATATCAAACATTTTTTTGTCGTTTTAATATGATTTAAATTTTTTGAGTTGTTTGTTTTCTAACTTTAGACAAACGCTTACGTTTATTACTTTCACTGATAATTCTTTTGTTACAATTATATCAATTTGATGTGTATATTCTAAATCAATATTTAAGTAGTTCGCAGGAAAATTTTTATGATCCAAGAAAGATAATTAATAATTATTTATACGACGATGTATTGATATCTAGTTAGCCTAGACCGGTTCCATGGATAAAAAATATATTACGTTACCATAGCAACGAACAATAACTTATTAGAAGTGTCAGTGTAAAGTTTCACATGAAAAAGTCAAACCAGAGTTGCGCAATAAAATTTGAAAAAAAGGATGTCGGAGTTATGAAAATCGAAAATTGGAGTATCGAGCCACCATCAAGTACCTGTATTTGAAGGGGTTAAAAGGTAAGCAGATTTACGAAGATATGTTCCTTGGCGATCGATATTCTTCGTATGAGACCGTGAAAAATTGGATTGCAAGTTTCAAAAGAACTCAATTTTCGGGAAGGCCCAATCGGGAAGGCCACTTTCTGTGTCTGTCCCTGTAAATATCGATGCAGTTCATGACATGATTTTATCAGACACTGAAGTGATATAGTTCACGTCGATTTGGACATGAGAAAAATTGCTGCAAATTGCAAATTCATATTATATACTGTTAAGACTGATCTTCCATAGTATAATCAAAAATAATCTGAGATTTTTGCCTGGTATATGAGAGAATTTTGCATTTATTTTGATTCATTCTCAATTTATTACGCAAACACCATTCGTGGACCTGATTAAGTTGACTTTGTAGGAAAACATAATCAATGGAGTTCCTGATAGTACAAAAAGTTTTAAGTCATCAGCATAGATTAGATTTCACAATCAATAACATTAATGAGATCATTAATAAACAGAATAAAAAGTAAGGGTCCTAAATTAGACCCTTATGGAACACCAGAAGATATATTTGATTTATGACCATTGTAATATACTTATTGCATTGTTTTGTCCAAATATGACTCGAACAAAGCTAATAATTTGTCACTAAAACCAAAAGCATTTAATTTGTTCAACAATAGGTTATGGTCAATATGATCAAATGTCTTTGATATATCCGTGTATATGACGTCAACCTGATCTATGCATTAGAAATGAATTGATTGACTGACATTAAATTGGAAGTAGTTGATCGATCCTTCACCAATCTATGTTGATAAGGTGATACATAATTTTCAACTGCTGTATATACCGGTTGTCCCAATAGTGTGTCCAAGTCCAATTGCTCCTGTATCATATTATATGGAGAAAAATTTCCAAAGCAGAAGTGTCT
>WYDF02313146.1:0-14853 GCA_009867245.2 Adranes taylori
TAAAATCCAAAGACCTTGGGATAAGTCTTTTAGTCAGGAATCAGATATCTGAAGCTTTTGATAACTATTTGAATTATATTCAATTAACAATGAAATCTGATCCTAAATTATTTTGGAGCTTTATTCAAACCAAAAAGGGTGGGGCATGTATACCTGAGCTAATGTCAAATGGTGAAGAGTTTCTAGATTTTCCTCAACTAATCGTCGATGGGTTCGAATCTTATTTTGAAAGATTGTACGTACCTCAAACTCTCAATACTTTCACATCGCCTTGTGTGGTTGAGTCCGTATCTTGTGTGAATATATTTGGGGTGTGTGAGTCTGAGGTGTTCAGGGCAATAAAAAGCTTAAAATCTTCAAAAACTGCAGGATATGATCAGCTTCCAAGCTATGTAATTTAAGACTGGGCAAGTGTTTTTTCAGCTCCTCTAACAACAATTTTTAGCGCGTTATCTGTTAACGGATTCATTTCTGGATATTTTCAAAGTATCAAAAATAAGTCCTATTCACAAGTTAGAAGAGACTACTAGAATAGAGAATTATCCACCTGTGTCTATTTTAAATAATTTTGCAAAGATCTTTGAGATTTTGATTTATCATAAAGTGTATCCGGTGATTGTGAAACAGTTATCACCTAATCACCACGGTTTTATAGCTGGTAAATCGACTATTACAATCTTACACCTATCTCACAATTTCTTTCAGAAGCTTTGGACAAGAATGTACAGGTGTACAGGTGTACAGGTTTATCTCCAAATTAAATGTTCTTGGTTTTAGCGATTGATTGTTAAATTTTTTTTATTCTTATTTGAACGGACGAGTTCAGCATGCTTGCTACAATGGGCATAAATCGAAGGAATTTGTAGCTTCGTCAGGCGTACCTAAAGTTTGCAAACTATCCGGTATTTTGTATCCGCGGATACCGATTTCTATTCTTCAGTAACCGCGGTTAACCGTTTAGATACGGATATTCTTTTAGAAAGCAAAAAAAAAGACATGTAGAAAAGAAAACTGCAAAAACTTTCGATTAAAATTTTTTATTTACTTTCATTTTCATTTAAAAAGAAAATTTTTGAAAAACTAAACAATTTAGAGAATAATCTGACAAACGGGTTCGAAGTTTACCACAAAAGTGAGTCGTAACAGAGAATGTTCTTTCAGCTTCGGTTGATGATGGTTTTATAATTGTTAAAGCTTCAAATAATTTTTGAAGTTTTTGAAGCCTTTGACCTATTTTCTTGAAGATTATGAACTCGCCTTTCATGTCTGAGTTACATGTGTGTATCTTTCCGTATATAATTCATCCTTTAAGGTGGTTGGTGTATTTGGGTCGAAATCGAGATCTGATGATGGTGATGAAGATGATTCAAAAAGCCTATCAAACATCTGAGACGCAAATTGCAAAACAATATTTGGTGGATTAATAGAATTGTTGGTGAGACATTCAAGTGTATCGGTAATAGTAGTATTTTCTCGTTCTTTCATTCGTCGTTCGATATTACATTTTAATCTAGTTTTCGTCTTTACATTCGTCCAACTTTTTGAACAGAAAATTCATCGTCCCTTTTGTTGTTAACAAATTTGAGTCATGTTTCCCCAATATTTCAACAACCAATGGTTTGATTGCATTCTTTATGTTGGACAGTTTTTCAAACAGTTTCTTGGACAGTTCCTCAGAAGAAAAAAAAGGTCATCCATTCCCATATTTTTAAAAAGCACTTACCTAACAGCACATAATATAATCTATCTTGGGGCGGGCTCAAGCTCGAAAGCCACCACCTCCCCTCCCTTGGGTGCGCGCCTGCTATTGTCTATTGTATTTACTATATGTTTATTGTAAATTTTATATTTACTATTGTACTTGTACTAAGTGTTTATTTTTGTAAATGTAACTCTGTAAATGTATTTATTCTGTTGAGTTAATACACGATATTATTATTATAACTATTAGAGGATTGCTTATTGCAATCATTAGACAGTAGACCGAAGAAATTAGAAAAAAGAAAAGATTGTTTTTTATGTCATTAAAGGAAAAAAAGGCCGAATGGCTGGTTACTAAGACCTATTTATTTAGAGTCCCCAAAACAGTTTACCCGGAATGCACTATCAAAAATCAACTTTCGGTCTAGTTGGAATTGTTACATTTCTTTTTGAAAATGTAAAAAGACGAGTACAGCATTAAAACACAAAATGTACATTTATTTTGATTTTTTTTTTGTATGGCATCATCAATAAGCGATAAAATGGTTTTGTGGTATAGTTAATTTGAGTTCCGTGACCGATTAATGATATTTTAAAAACATTATTTCGTAATTGTAATCAAATTTAAAGAATTTATTTGTTTAATAACTTAATTACACTTTAGTTACAATATATTTAATTATGTAGATACAACGCAAGGTTTAGTTATATTCCAAATAAATTTAAAAAATTTAATACATTTAAAAATAGTTAATTTATAATTGGTAAATCCAAGGCAAGTGTTATTTAAAATATAAAATCTACGCGAACTAATTAGATGCTGACTAGAGAATACAATGTATATAATAATAATCTACGTATCGCAAAACAATACTATTACATACAGACGATGTAGCTATGCAATGAATATTAAAGATGACCGCATTTTCTAAAAAAAGTCTAAAAGTTTTTAATATATGCTTTCAACTATGTAAATTATATTCGAGAAAACATGTACATTTGTATAAGTAAAATATATATCTGAGCGAAATGCAAAACATTACTTAAGGGTTAAACTATTTTTAAGTGATTGATACAGCTAATAATTTACTAACGCATACCAAACGATATATTGCTTAAAAGTATTGATATAATTTTTGAGTTTGTTTTAGTGGCGTGTCACAATCGACAATCAACCGTGACGCATGGCTGTCGAAATTATGGGTACGCAAAATAGAACCAACAAAAGAGTCGCACAGCCGCATGCTCAGTGATAAGGAAATAGTATATGCTCTGCAAACGCACAATTTCAAACCGGATTGCCGCAAGAAATATCTTGAAAATGTGTAATTATAATTTTTATTATATTATTTTCGTGGAAAAATGTTAAGTAATGTCAATTTCCATCTAAATATCTTCGCTACGGATGAAGTACGAAATATGGGATAAAAAGTTTTTCTTCAAAATTTATCTGACGGCTAGGAAGGCTCTAAATTTTAGAAAAAATAGCTTTTGACTGATGATTAATTCATGGGTGGAACATAGGGTCTCAACGAAATTTCTTCTGTCCACTGTCAGTACTTTTACTTCTCTACATATTTTATTGACTCCAGGTATCTCCTTCTCTATAGTTCTCTTCCTTGGTCTGCCTTGACTTGTTATACTTTTTTGAGGTGTTCTCAAGGTGTGAACTATGCACCTCTATTTTCTTCTTAGTATTGTTACCGAATTGCTGTTATCAAAGCAGGATCGTAATTTGTTTGCTTCATAACTACTATACTGTTTTTTATATTTTCTTCTGTTTCTTTGTAACATATAATATGCTCGTGAATGAGATAGTCAGGGTAAGAATTCGCTGTTCTAAATTATAATAAAGTACTTAAACACTTACTGATGTACGCAATAACATGTTTAAAGAATCTTGTATATTTTTCTCTAATATTTATAACGTTAAAATATATGCTTCTCCTCGCGATTTTAATATACTGACAATAGGTTGTGAATTTAATTACAATACAAAAATTGTTACGATGATTCCATTTCCATTAACAAAATAGCGAAATAAAGTTAATTTGATTTTATATTATTAATTTATCTTCTGATTGAATTCGTTTGGTTTCTCCTTGGCTTTTCCCAGATGTTGGTACGCAGATCAGTGATGTGTTGCGACCGGCTCGCGGAAGCCGATTGTTAATTTTTTTTATAAATTTATCCAGGCTGTTGTTAAGTTTAGGCGAACCGGCACTATAAAAATACTTCTCGGAGTTTTCCTTGCAATTATGAATTAAAATACAAACACTAGATGAGACGAAATATTATATTTTCGATGTCCGTCACAAGAAGGAGGTAAATTACAGTGTAAATAAAGCACATGATATAAAATATATATGTATGTTTAGAAAAAGATTTTTTTTCCTAATCTATTATACGAGCCGGTTGATACAATTTTTTTACACACCACTGGGTAAGAAATTTAAGGAGGAAAATTATTCTATTTTGTTGCTGAAAGCATAAGTGGTGGAACGTGTGAATAGCTCTAGTAGCAGCAGCCCTACTACACCAATATCTTAGAAGCATTGCATAAAAAGCACCTTCTGAAAATAATTTACAACTATTGTCGAATGAAATTGACGGAAGCATCAAGAGAGTGTAAAATTTAACTGTTTAAAACTTAACTTAACGATTTTTTCCTGTAAAAATCGGTTACAATAAGCCGCAAAGAAATAATGTCACGTCATTAAACTTAAAATAATAAGAAATAAATAATTTCGCTAACGCCTTTTTCCATTCTAATTAAACTAACAATAAAAATACCAAAAAAATCATTCGATACGAAAATATATACATATATTAATTATAAGATAAAATACTGCTGCTAGTTTCGACAAAAGTGTTTGTTTTTTTTTAAGAATAAACATACGATTAATTTGGCGTATTTGTGTTTACTACGCGAAACGGCTTTCGTTTGACACTATATTGTTCTCACGGCGTTATCAGGATCTGGATGTTATTTTAAACATATTAAAATTATTTTGATTTATTAGTTGCTATATTATAGTCGTTGAAAAAAAATCTAATTAGATTTCGGTTAGGCAATTTATATATTATATTGGCGGATGCTCATTGAATTTATGAATGATTAGGGTATTGTTTATTGCAATTGTTAATTCACTAAATTAATGAAAATCCTATATCAGTATCTGTTGGTGTACAGGATTCTGGCTTGTGGCCTACCAAAGGTCTTTGTTTGAGATCCTCTTCGCCCACTTTACAGGTCTCATTACCATACAGTAATACAGATTTGACATTTGAGTTGAATATTCTTAGTTTGTTTTGGAAGTGGAGAAACCTTCAAAAAGCGAAGGATGCCCGGTGCATCCAACAGTGTAGGATTTGTAAAACGCCACTCCAGTTAGAATTTTATAGTTAAAGAGATTGGAGAGTTTATTTGAAGGAGGCTTTAGGATTTATCATCCTCTTCAGCTTGGAACTGGTATGATTAATGGAATACTTTTAGAAATTGTGGTAACCTGATAGCTTACAGGGAAGATATACGCTATAGCATTCGCTTTACAGCCAAGGGAATTGTGTAACTTCTAGTTGAACTTGCTTGGCTGCGCAAATGGGTTTTAGTTGACCTGAAAAGAAAATAAGGATGTTATGGAAGGCAGTGTTTGTTTTTGTTTTTTCGATTTGTTTATTTGATTTTTTAATTTTTTGTCTTTATTTTTTATAATATAGGCGTATGGATCATCTGAGGGACAATGGGATTGATTGAATGATGTTTAGGAGATCCTCAGAGGTTCCTGCATTGTTTGGATTATTCGAGCTGCTCGGTGAGGGAAGGGTCTGTGTGGTAGTTTGGTGGGCTATTGGGTTGTTTTCTGCATCACCGCGAGTCTGATATTTGAACTGGGGAGTTCGATTTATGATAGGCTCGGCAGAGCAGCGGTCATTTAAAATTCAGCTCGGAAATCGGAAGTGCAACCTGTAAATTTTCCGAAGTATTCTTCGTTCACAGCTTGTGAGCCTGTGTACTTGCGCATTAGAAAGTATGAAGTACAGAACAGTTCCGTAGTGTGGAACTCAGGTTAGCGCATTTGCGTATCCTGGAAAGAGTGTTGTTCAACTCAGAATTTCACTTAAACGTTCTGCTTAACGTGACACCTAGGTGTAGACTTCGTCTTTCAATGAAATGGGTTCATTCCAGAGTCGGAGTCGAATGTGAGCACGGTTTTGAGTTTTTTTCCTAACGTGAGTAGGATGCTGAATAAAGATAGCTGGGGTTTTATTTGGATTGGGAGTGATGCGCCATTTTTGTGCCCATTTTGCAAAATTGTCCAAAGACAACTGCAGATGGCGGTTGGAGTTTCCGCTTTTAGGGTGCATGCCCAGTTAGCAGTTTATCAGCTAACTGGAATGAGTATAAAGATAGGTTGACGGTTGGAGATCGTGGGAGTACATAATATACGAGGATAGACCCTTGGGATACGCCAGCTTGAAAGTGTATGGGCCTGGAGAGGGTGTCTCCCAATTTAATTTGGGTTGTACGGTATGATAGGTATGATTGAATCATCTTCAGTCTTAGGGTGAAGGATGTGAAGCTCATGGCGTTTCCGAATCAGCCCAGCATGTCAGAGAGAGTCAAAGGCATGAGAGTTATCCAAGAATACTGTCAGAGGCAGTGGACATTGTTTAGAGTGCGAATTAATTCAGTTTGAAATCAGAAGAGAGGGTCCATAGTAGAGTGAGATGTTGTAAAATCTAATTGGTTGTGTGGTAGAACTTTGTTGATTTCTAGACACTTTCGAAGGCGAGAAGTAAGATTCTTTCGAAATGTTTTCCTAAGACGTTTAGATGTGTGATTAGACGATATGATAAACCATGCCTAGAGTCTTTGCGAGGTTGTTTTATTAATAATAATCGGTCATTATTAATAATAACGTACAGCAAAACATTGAGTAATTAAAGAAGATGAAGTATCTTCTCACGGTTATTTTTGGGATGCTGATTTTTATGAACAACGTAACTGGCAAGAAAGAATCCTTTTAATAGGCAGTGTAGCGATTTCCTCTACCCAGTGTGCTCATCTCGAGCAAAAACTACAAAATGCTATTCACTTTAATACCCACTTCAAGTCACCTACTTACGCAATGAAGTTATAACACCTCGTTTCCCGACGCTGATTAGAATAAAACACAATACTTTGCAATTGCTGGCGTGGTGCGTCAAATCTAATCATAAATTTATCAACGGCAATACACAAGCCGTAAAAAATCACAAATTGTTTTCTATGAATCAGGCAGAGCGGACACGAAGAAAGTGTGACTCAAAAGCGGTAGTGGGGAAAAATGAAGTCATATGAAGTCTGCTCTTTTAGAAATTAGCCGAAAAGAGAGTCAAGAGGGATCGTACGCCATGCCAAACCGGACCGTAAGCAAATACGGGGAAAATGTGAGTCATGGGATTCATGGGTTAGACTAATGTTATTTAGTTTACCCTAAACAATATTCTGATAATTGAATTTAATAGACGACTTAAAAGGTGACAGTCGAAACTTAAAGGTTCAACCTTTGTTTTATGCAAGATGTAACAGAACGTAGGACTTCAAGTATATGAAAGATGGGGTTGCGATGACGTCTACAAATTTTTTCTCTTTATAACTTTAACTCGTATGTGTCTAACTTACATTCTACATCGAGGAACCAAAAAACGAGTTTTTTCTCAAATAAATTAAAATTACTCAAAAACCGATTATTCTATAAATTTAATACTTCCTAGCCTTAGAGTCAGATAAATTTTGAACAAAACGCTTTTTATCTCGTATTTCATGCTTCATCCGTAGCTAAGATATTTAGATGGAAATTGACTTTTTTCCACGATAATAGTTATATTATCCTAATGTTGGAAACATTAATATATACAATAACCTTTATTGGCGCAATATAGGAGCAATAAGGAACGGCCACGTCTGCATTCTCTTCCGTTTTCCCTTCGTATATCTTATCCACTTATCTTTCCTTCTATTGCATTTTTTCTTTCAATTCCCCCTTTCCTTTTACTTTCTTTCTATTTTCATTTTTTTCTATTTTAAATTTTTTTTTACATCCAATCTCTTTTTTTTTACATCCAATCTCTTATCCCCTTCCTATTATTCTCAAATAGTATCTTTTTCATTACCGATATGTCCCGCACCCGATGTCCCATGCATACCTGCCAGGTTCTTGCCTCCATTTTTTCATCATCTGTCCACTCTATTTCCTCACATGAATTTACCCAATGCTCCTACTTTCTTCTTCTTTCCTACATAATCTACAAGTCCTTTCACTATTATTCATCCAATACTTATTACCCCTTTTTTCGCTTCCACATCTAAACCTTGCTATTATCCTCTTTTCTTTCATAGTACATCCAGATTTTAAGTACTCAGGCATTATTCCCTCAATCTTCAAAAATTCATATTTTTTATTATATCTACTTAGATAATTCTTTCCTGTCTCTTGTAATTCTATATCCCTCATCAGTTGCTTAACTACTATCTCACAATTTCTTCCATCCAATATCCTCACATATTACTCATACATTGACTACTTTCCAAAATGTGCACAATGATTTCGACAATGACAATGGGAGGAATAGTAGGTACCAATATAGGTCACCCAACTGTTGTATGTGTTAAGATCGCTAAGCAACTGAAACTAACCCCGGCGTTGTAGGCTAAAATCATACACTCTACGGAAAGGAAAGGAGTTCACTATAGGTCACTGAACACCCTGGAGGTCGTAGGTGTTAAGATCGCTAAGGTTAGAATCATACACTCTAGTAGATGATGTCTAAAAGGACCATTATATGACGCGTAACACTCCGGCGTAATAGGTGTTACTATTACAACTTTTTGAGATAGTATGGAGATAGTAAAGGAGATGTATGGAAATTTTTGAGAGAGATAGAGAGAGAGGGGGGGGGGGGGGCTGCCGATTAGGAGATTGAGTTAGATGTGAGAAAATGAGGAATGAATAGCAGAGAGCTGGGTGAGCGAAAACAATACTGAGGTGTTTATTGGTGAAGTGGAAGAGAACGATTATGACGAAAATAAAGTAGAAGTAAGTAGAAGTAAAGTAGAAACGGAAGTAAAGTAGAATTGCATCGGATACGGGTGGATGTGTAGATACGAAGAGGATGGTTCGCACGAAGAGGATGTGACAGCATTGGAGTTTGCACACCCTGAGTGGTATGAATAACGTATGGAAGGAAATGAAGAGGGAATGTACGCTAGAATTTTGTTTGCGAAGTTGGAGAAAAAGATGAATGTGAGGATGCAGCATGGTTTCAGAAAAGGGAGTGATAATGCAAACAATAAATGTGTAAGGTCCAGGGAACATATTTAACAAATATATGAAAACACATTGATAGCGAGCGTGGTCGTGCAAGTATCAGAGTGATATGTAACAAATATTTTAATTATTATTCTTATTCCCATTATTTACATTAATTGTAATCTATTTGAAAATGAAGTTTGATTCTATTTTATTTAGAAAATTAATGCATAATTTGGTAAAATCGGAACCATCTTTATCAACATCTGCTGAACTTATTGGTTCATGGACTGTGAATGTTGGTGATCAGGATCAAGCATTACATCTTTGGCAATATGTTGGTGGTTTTGAAAGGATAGATTCCGCCCAAGATTTCCTACGCAAGAATCAGGTAATTACGGATAGTTTAAATGATCCTTTTTGTGAAAAAAACTTTGACATTTGTTGATAACACCAATAACTTGTTGTCAATCAACGAGATGTTAGATACCCATGAACATTACATATAAGCTACTTTTAGTTGTTTCTATTTGTATATCGTTTATATTGTCACGCTAGAGTAGGTCAATCCCTGTCGTTAAGAATTAGAAATAAACAAGAATTCCTTGCAGGTACATAGGATCAATTTAAATTGAGTAAAGTTTTATACTTTCTAATAATTTATATAAACTTGGTTGAAACTACCCCAAACGCGCATTTGTGTGAAAGAATGATCAAGGTGGATTAAAAATAACTAAGTTATGCTTCTAATGATAATCCACCAAAAGTTAGTAGACAAAGAGGGGTACAGGTTAACCTATTAACCCCCAGAAGAATATTGCTACAGTGATTTGGAGTAGACATAATTGAATGAGTGACTGGACTAAGGGTAAGATTCCAAAATATGGTAATATGAAATAAGATAGCCATTTGACTAGAGATGTTAAATTCCGAAGTAGAATGTCAACTCACTCGAAGTCAACGAAAACTGAATAAGGAACGTCACAAAAAGAAAAGGAAAAATTATGTAGACAAAAAGGAGAAGAGTTTCAAGCATAAGCATAAAGATAAGCTAGTTAAAGCTAAAATAATTGGCCCGGACTGCAGTTGTAAAATATGTTTGACAGATTTTACTGATGAAGAAAAACGTTCTGATGAAGAAAAACATTCATTGAAACCGTTTACAATGGGCGGCCAAAAATGTAAACAGATACATATCTTATTTGATTAATAGAGAGACACCACGTTGCTAGAAATCGTCCTTTGTCAGCAGAATCTAGGGAATATACATCTTCTTTCCAGTATTTTGCTATACAAGATTCATGTAGAGTTAAAATTTGCTGCAATGCCTATATTAGTTTATATACGCTGTCTAATAAGGCCGTACAACGCTTGACTAAGTTGCGCGAAAGTCATATTTCACCTTTTGGTATGAGAGAATGGTATACAAATCATGGAAATAAAGTCGATGTCGCTATTGTTCTAAGATGTACGAACTCTTAATGGAAATCCTGATTTAAGAAACATTTCCAAATATGAATATTATCTAAAACATTTTCAAAAAAATTACACTTTGACAGATGTCTTGTGTTGGATGGCAGATGTCAAAACCAATATGGCGTTCGTTATCACCTAATACTATCTATCGAAGACAGATTAAAATGTTCCGTTGCCTTTGATGCCAGTACAAGCAAAGTTTTATTTACGTAAACTATGGTATTACGTTCTTAATATTCACATTTTGGGGAACGAAATATGAGTGTTCTACACATACACTGAAGAAGATGCTCCGCGAGACCCTAATGAAGTTAGTACATCGGTTTTAAATTTCATCATTCAACATATTCTTGAAGATGTGAAAACCTTGCATGTTTTCAGTGATGCCTGCGTAGAACAAAATCGAAATCATACTTTAACTAGGTTGTTTACTGCACTAACCATGAATAACAAATTTCAAGTGATCCAACAATATTTTCCCATATGCGGACATAGTTTCTTACATTGCGACAGAAACTTCACAGTTATCAAGCGCTCTCTAAGAAAATGTGGTAGAATTTATTCACCTGATCAATACGACGATATTATTCGTTTGTCTAAAAAACAATATCCATGTTTCCAAGTAAAGCGTCTAACAAATGATGACATACTTAATTCCAAATACTGGTGGCCACAATATTTTAAGAAGACTAGTAGGGACATTGAGAAGAAGCAGTCATTTAGTATTAGCAAACACAGGCAAATTACGTTCAGCGATGGTGTGACCTATAGGCGAGGGTTTTCCCTCTTGAGAGCCAACGCACTTCGGCATACAACAGTAACTGTTGATGTTCAGCTCCCATGTCCTGACATAGCGCAACAAACAATCGTGAATTCGAAGCATTTATCTTAACGTAATTTATAATTTTAACCACTTCATTCAGTACATCATTTAGCTCTGCAGACATTTTTTTTGTAACTAGATTTTTTTTATGTATAAAACAGTGAGTGGGTTTGCATTCTGGTGCGACTGCCTTAATCTGTGAAACAACTCCGGAGTTTCTTCCTGTCATTGCCGCTGCGCCATCAGTACATACACCTACACAGTAGTTCCATTATAGTCCACACTTTTCATAGTTATTTAACACCCTAAATATTTCTGAACCGGTTGTGTTGGTTGGCAGCGATGCAGAAAAAAAGTATTCTTCCTTCAAGTCGTTTTTATATTCATAGCGCACGTAGACATTTAAAATGGCCCAATTCATTATATCGGTTGATCCATCAAGCTGCAAAGAAAAGAACTTTTCCATTTTTACATGCTCTATGAGTTGTGCTTTTGTCATTTTGATAAATCATCAATTCTTCGAGCTATTGTGTTGTTGGATAATGTAACTAAGGCAACTTTTTGTGCGGCCGATTCACTTAACATTTCGAGACACATGTCTTGAGTGCAGCCTTTCACAAGAGTCACATAGTGGTTTTTTTTTTGCCTTACCTACACATAGAACGACTTTGTAGAAAGCTCTCAGCGCATTTATATTTTCATGCGATGCCTTAAACATATCTTTCTGTTGTGATTTTAATGGCTTTTTAACTTTGAGAGTTTCATCGCTTCATTTGATAAAACTTCCGCACAAATAACACACTGAGGTTTTGTTATGCCATCCCCATATCTTCAAATTCAATGAATCCATATTCTTGTGTAACAATATAAACTCCGTTTAGTGGGGTGTGACCGACCAATCTATGCTCTTCTACTATTCTTCACTTTTCAAATGATTTGCCTAAAAAATGAAATTTTAGAAACTATGCGCAGATCTCAATATTTATAAATAAAACTGGACATGACTGCGTTGAACTTTATTCGGCATTAGAAATATTACTTGAAGCATTCTTAAGTCGAGTGGTATATCGATGCTAATGAAGAACTTCTTCATGCTAAAGAAAATTTGTCTGACATTCTAAATTCTAGCTCGAATTCTTTGCTGCTGTCGCATTTGTCGTTAATGTTGGTACCAAGATATTTAAAAATAGACACACTTTCAACTACTTTATCGTGAATTATTAATACTACTTCCACCACTTTTTTTGTAAACAGCATCATTTTTTATTTTGACCTGTTCATATACAAGCCAAATTCTACACCGTGCTCAATTACAAGGTTTAAAAGAAACTGTAGTTCGTTGAGGCTGTTAGCTAAGTTCACAGTATCATCTGCATATCTTAAGTTATTAATAAAAACTTCATTGATTTTGAGACCAAGAGTTATGTCAGTCAGAGCTTCTTTAAAAACTGCCGTTGAGTGTATATGTGTATTGAAAAAAAGCGGTGATAAGAAGCACCTTTGACGAAAGCCTTTCTTAATTTGTACTTCTTCTGAAGTTCATTGCTCTAATTTAACTGCCGCCGTCTGATTCCAATACAGATTGAGTATAAAATGCACGTATGATTCATCTATTACTGTGTTTCACAGCACTTCTATCATTTTTTGATGTTCTACACAATCAAACACACTATAGTCGATGAAGCACGCATATACGTCCGCTTTATGTCAAGGCATCAGTGAGTTAGGACATTTAATGAGAAGAGTGTGTCACGCGTACCTACCCCGTTTCTGAAATCAAACTACTGTGTGTCACCCATTTAATTTTCACACGTTTTATAACTTCTTGCATGAATTATTCTCAGAAAGACTTTCAATATTTTCGCGCAATATTTTTCCAGAAGCAGAAATGGAATTAAAACGAATGTTGAGTAATTGCAGACCAGTAGAATTTGTTCTGCTATTAGTTTGAGCGTTTTGGCGTGAATGACATCTAGGTCAGTTGCTTTGTTATTTCTCTGAAGTTTAATGGCGTCTTTCACTTCCTCTTTAGTTATATCGAGCCCATTCCTTCCGTATTTACAGTCCGTTCTCTCCTACTATTTCATCATCCGCACCGCGTCATTTCATCACGCTTTGTTAGTGTTAGAGAATTTTCCAGGTTTTTGTAAAAATTTTCTACTTCTTCGTCCGACTTATCACCCATTGGAGCGGAAATTTGGATGATATTCAAAATTTGATTAGTTGCTTCAATTTTGTGTAGCATAATTCGATCTTTCACTGGTATGTATTCGTAAAGTGACTTGCTAATTGCTGCTGAGACAAGAATTGCAATACCATTTCTATGATTAGCGTCTGCTCCTCCAGAAAAATATGACGTGTCATGTTGGGCCCCGGTAACAACCTCTGCATGAGGCCATCGGACTTCACTTATCCCCAGAATGTCAGTGTTGAGTCTGCGGATTTCAGCTTCCGCGTTTGCTGGTTTACTAGTTATAACAAGCTCCGTACGTTCCACGTTGCTATTGGTTCAACTTTATCACACACTTTAGTTTTACCTTCATTGTTTACAGAGGTTGACGACGGGGGGGGGGGATTCTTCGCACCCGCTCCACACTTAAGTGATTCCCCGGACTGAGTGCCATTTTATTATTTTCGTCAGCCATTGAAGATTTGTGCGAAAATAATCAGGTGGTTTCCCCTTGTCTTCCTGATTCCAATGATATTGATTGCTTTTTACAGATTTCCACCTTTCAGGGCGATTTTTCACCCTCCAGACAATAGACAGCAATTCTTAATTTATACAAATTATGTTGAACGCTTATCCCGGCGAATACTCGGTCTCCGTTCACTTTCATTGAATTTAAGACCAAACTGAATATACTGTTTTAACACATTAACTCAATTACAAGTCCCTAAAGTTCCTTTAAACGTTAAAATTCTTTTAAACCTGGTACATATTACTATTTCTGAACTTATACATAAACCTTGAGTAGCACAAAAATTATGTTGAAGAAAAAATTTTAAGATAATATATTCTTCATACAAAACAATTTTGTGGCACATTAATTAATGCAATTTTGAGACATATCAATGTAAATGTATGCAAAATGAATATCTTCAAAGTTCCTGATTATCCCAGATCTCATAAGTTAAATGTATTTTAGGAGTACAAGAAACTTGAAGCGGAACAATCACAACTAATGCGTTCGCGCCATCTACAATATTTATTAGCATTCAGCTATTGGCCGACGGTAACGCCTCGCCCTGCGCGTAACATCTACGAGATACGATCATATTCTCTTAAACCGGGCACTATGATAGAATGGGGCAACAATTGGGCACGGGCAATCAATTACAGACAAAATAATAACGAAGCATTTGCTGGATTTTTTTCGCAGATCGGTCGTTTATATAATGTACATCATATTTGGTGTAAGTTCATTTTGTTTTATGTTTTTAATGTTTATACTGTTTTATGAAAATTATAATAATCATATAATTATTAATTACACTGGTCTTCAATGATATTATTATTTTAGATTTTGTACGTTTTTATATAGTAACTTGCATGTGCTG
>WYDF02313157.1:2829-14853 GCA_009867245.2 Adranes taylori
TAATGAACATCTGAATGCGCTTAGGTTCAATCGGCCTGTGAAATCAAATTTTCTAACCAAATTTAAGTTCAAATCATTATTTCTCTTTAAAAATGAATTTATCTTATTTTTACCCATTCAATTATTTTTGGAATATATGTTAGGACACAAATTGTGATCTTCAAACCATGTTTCAGTGGTTTGAAATAGTTTAAATTTTCTTTGTAGCAATATTTTCATAAAAAATTTCAATTATGAAAAAAGTTACTTTTTGTACTTATTTCCTTATTTTAAATTTTTTAAGGCTGATCATGACACATTTGTAGTGTCGAAACGCGTCACTTACTTTTCATTCTTGTTTTTGGATTAAACATTATTTTGGAGTAGGACCACTGTAGGTTTCCTAATTCATTTACATTATTTAATTACACACAATATTTATGTAAAGTATTTAATATAAATTTATTTTTATTAATCTATTTGTTAATAACATTATATGTTACTCAAAGAAAACAAGAGTTCTAGTCTGGAACTGATTAAATGTATTTACATTAAATTTGTATTTACATTTCGGTTTATGACCACTTAGTAGGAACGAATTAAGTTTATTCCACTGTATATTATTTTGAGCTATTCCTTAAAACTGAATGAGTTGCATATTAAAAATATTTCACGTTATTACTTTAAGCGCTTTTCCAAAACTGTCTCTGCACACGGTGTACTTATATACATTTCATGTAAACGCCTTGTCATATTTATGGTATTAAAATAAATCTTATTATGCTCTTAGAATAACTTATAAATCTTCTGGCTTTCCTGCTTTCACATAACAATACCTAAATTAGCATTATTTACAATACCACTTGCTTGCTAAAGCTACTGTTAGCCAAAAACTTATAATTACTTCACATGCGTAATCCTATTTATACTGAAATGGAATTACAAGTAAGTCGAAAATACTTTAACTTGTTTTGGGATTAAAAATAATAATACAGCATAAATTTTTGTAGAAGTATATTTTATATGTACTATTTTATTAATTTTATATACAGTCTAAGTAATACATTTTTTTTTATTTATCTACACAAATATATATACTTTTGGAACAAATATATATACTTTTTGATCACACTGGAATTATTATTTTTATACGCAATTTTTACAACCGCATAATGTTAAAACTATTTTAGATGATACAATTTTTGTCCTAAGCTTCTGCAGCAACTTTGCTACAACATTCAATTCTTGCAGTATTTCATGATTTAAGTTACACATGTTTCTATACTTTCCTGCAACAATTAAATTCATGATTACAAATGCGATTTACTTGCCGTTCAATATTTTGTGCAATCTAGTGTCGTTGGTAGATATTGTCAATCAGTCAAACGTTGTGCTTAGAAATTTACAAAGAACAAATGACCACGATGCTTATGATGCCAAATATCTCGTTTGTTATTTCCATGTTGTTGTTTGTCAGCAACAAAAGCATTACTTTATTAACCTAATCAGTTTTGATGATGAAGGTGAAACTCGAATTATTCTTGTAGAACGATCCTTTCACGTTTAAATTATGTAATCATTAGTAAACATAAGATTTCGCAAAATAGGAATGAACCAAATACTTCAAGCCTTCACAATTTTCAGGCCAGACCCTTTGGAACTATCTATATAGCAAGCATTTTGTCGAAAACTAATATTGTACAATTGTTTGTCTACAAAATGTGCGCACCTGTTATACTTTCCGCGTCTAATACAATATAACGGTATAATGTGCAAAGCCATCTAGCCAACATTTTTAGTGACCTGACCTGCTTCTTTGGATCAAACACTAAAAACAGTATTTACATACAAACGACAGCATATGCTGTCTTGCATAAGATATCCAAACTTCACGGTGCCGATTTAAAAATGATATCCAAATTTCACGGTGCCGACAATGAAGATTTATCAAAATCACAAAATTATTCAAAACTCAAAACATAAAAGTCGGTCACGTTTCGTTTGCCACTTTTTGGAAATTTCCTAAAACAATCTTTTGGAATGGATGTGCCGCACATCCATTCCACACCTTTCCATATAGTCGCAAAAAAATGTCAATTAAAGCCATGGAAGGGCGCGTTCTACCAGCTTCCCCCAATAAATATTATTCCGAAACAATGAGACCATACCTATATCACGGAGACCATACTCAATCCCTATCCAAAGATCACACGTATGAATCACGTTTGACATGTTATGAAAAATAATACATCATTCTTTCGTCTATACGTAAACACAATTTTGTACATGTTGACGTGGAAAGTATAACACATGAGCACATTTTGTAACTATAAAATGATATAGAAACAGAAACTTATCTAAATGGTCTGCACTCAAAACTGTGCAGGGTTGAAGAACTTGATTCACCCCTATTTAAAAAAAATACGTTTTGCTTATTTCTCCAGTTCTAATGGATGAATTAATATGAAATAGAATCTAACGAAAGAACTCTTGCGTGTGATTTTATTGCTAAACATTTACCGACGTATAAATACAATGAAAAAGCGTCGAAGTAGCCTCGTTTCACCTAACTTTGAAATGCCAGTATCAATCAAATTTTTAGTTTCAATAACAGATATCAGGTGCGTGGAAAACATAGTGGTATATTTTTTCAAAACAACTCTCTAAAAGTAATAAATCGTAGTGTAGTATGTTAAAACTGCTCTATTAAAACTTCTAACTTTATACAAGTAATGGCATTAATTTGTTTTTCTCATAAAGTGTACCTAAAATTACCTATTTTGGACGGAAATGTAGTCAATTTGACCCAATTTCATTAAAGATGGTCATCGAAAAATGCTCATTAAATATCGAATTTTGAATCAATTTACATAATTTTATAACACAAACAATGCAAAAGTTCAAAAATCGTATTCACAGATTGCTAGAAATCTATCTACTTCTTCCCCTCAGCCGACATAAATTCGGCCACTTTTAAGCTAATTTCCGTGGGCATTCTATTCCAAGGCAAGCCCAAACGGCCCGAACTAAGGTTTATCACGGCACAACTCCATCACATCCCAAGGAGAATTAAAGAATAGAACAATTTTGATTCCTTACAAAAACGCGTAAAACGATGCTTTCCATGTTCAAATTATATAAACATTAGCAAAACGGAAAATTTTTCGAAAATAGGGGTAGACAAAGTAATTCAAGTCCTCACAGTTTTGAGTATAGACCCGTTAGAATATTTTGTAGACCATAGATTTTCTTGAAATCTAATGTGGTGTCAGAGCTGTCTTAACGGGTGAGCTGTTTTTTCCCAAATACTGCAGATATATTTCATTGTGTTTAGCTGAAGTTCTAAGTCCTGCCTTATTTTTTATTTGTTATCATTTCTATTTTTTTTAACCCTAAGTCATCAACTCTGGTTTGTTGTTTATGCAGATGTAACATATTGTTAATTTTAACAACATTTGACTTGGGTATTTTTTATATAGAATGATAATTAAATTATTTAATAGTGATTTATCTAAACTTGAGATAATAACATTTTAAAGACCTTTATTTGAAGCAGTGGTAGTGCCGACTTAAAATAAGTATTGAAGAAGAAATTATTTGATTTTGGTTTGAAGAAAAAGTACGATTTAGTTTTCCTTGCAGCACTGGCATGTTTCCCATGGAAGTTAGAGAAGCACAGCTTTCCCTACGTAAACTATATACCTACAGCGTATTAATAAATTATTATATTCAAATAAAACTACTGTTTCCAAGTTTCCGAAAATGATACTTCAAAAATTTAATATTATATATTATCCTCTTGATCGGAACACGTATCAATTTTTTTCCTCTTGATCAATATTTTTTAATACTAATCAAAACTCGCATCTGATTTGACTTGCCTGCTTCCGCATAACACGAACGACAAAACAACAAAAAGCTACATGCGACGTTGCATAACATAATCTAACGAGAATGGAGTGAAATTGGAGGAAATAAGATTTTATATCACGACCACTTGAATACACTTCTTGAGTCATTAAAAATAAGACGCAGCTGATTAGTGTTTTCTGCTCCAAACAAAATACATCTCATTTTTGGAAAAGTTTCTTCTGAAAATATTGAACATCTATAAATCTGTGTTATACAGTCCGTTCAAATCATTCAGGAAAATCATAAATGAATAGCATATCACTGCATTTTGAAATTTGATGTATTATGAGTATACAAGAGAAATCAATAATATCAAAATAATACTTTAATTCATTTTGTGTGGTAAAAACTGACCAGCGATTTTTCAGGAGTTAAAAAATATAACTAATATATAAATCGCAAAACCCAAATGTTTGTAATAAGTTTCTATCCAAAACTAGATGGAATGGATTGACTTGCTCATACAAGTGTAATTTACCAAATATATATTTACATCACAGTGTGAACTTACTAAGTTCATAGAATATTACTCAATTCTAAAGAAAGAATCAGTAAAAGTAGCAAAAACGCTTGTAGTTTTATATTAAAATACGGCGGGCCACGCAGCGTAGTGACAGACGAAGGTAGCGAATTCATGTCTCCAACATTTAGACAGCATTCAAGTTTAAGCGGATATACGTTTTCTACCCGTTCAAGACCACCCCGTTCCCTCCCCCTGAGCGCCACTGATCGGTTGCTCGGTAGATCCTCGGCGGATTGTCAGAGTTAATATTGAAATCGTACTAACACTATGCATACTATGCGTGCGTATAGCGTAGACATATGATGTCGATCTTCTTTTAACCTGTTGTAAGTGTATTTTATAATATTACTCTAATTAGGGTTACCACATATATCCTAAGGGCTATCGAAATATCTAAAAATAAACACGGTGTTACTAAAAAGTTTTTGAAACAATTTTTTATTGCTCAAAATCGGTTCAGTATATCCAACTATTCACCGAGGCAAAATTGAGGTCCCCTGGTCTTACATAAGTCCCACAAGTTTCATTTTTGCAACTTTCGTAGCAACCGGGATATTTAGGGTTGCACACTTTCTTTTCAAGGTCACATTACTCCCAAGATTTCGTGGGCGATTTTTCAAATTTTGTATATTCCTTTAGGTGCTTTCAATACAAAAAATATAATCAAAATTACATGTCTAGTTTCCGAGAAAATGACCGCTGAAAATGAACACCTTTTATATTTGTTAAAATTTTAATTTTAGAAAAAAATGTTTCAAACAAAATCCAAGGGATTTTGGTCTATACAGTAAAGTTTATTCGAACGTCCTATCTTTGATCGTTCCTGAGATATATCGAAAAGTTTGAAAAATTTAGAATTTCAGCCTCCTAGTTTTAATAGTAAATTTTAGAGACAATTAGGCGCGAAAAAATGGCGCATTTCCGCCATATTGTATTTATTAAAAAAATGAAAAAACCGTTCTGCTGAATCACCGTCTGCACCTCTTCACCAAATTTCATCCAGATCGGTCCAATAGGGTAGGAGTTATTCTGGGACATACATACGAATATACGTACATAAGTACGTACGCACAGCCACCGAAAAATACGCCTTTCTTTTAAATATTTCTACAAGGAAAATATTTTTGCGGTAAATTGTTCCTTATTGGATTATGTTTGGAAGGATTGCAGTGATTTGAATACAATAAACGTACTAAGGTAAAATAGAAAAAAATCTCAAAACATGGATCCTATATCTTTCATATACCTATACGTATTACATACGTATATGGTACATGAAAGATAAAACAAGAAAAATTGTATCAACTAATATTATCACAAGCAAGGCTTTGGTGTAGAGGATGAATGGCATTTTCCAGCATTTTCAGTCTTTCCTGTTTTTCGTTTTCGTTTAGAAGCAAGTAGTGGCGGAGCGTATGTTGATAAATAATTGTTTCTGGCATTCTCACGAGAGGGCGCCACATTTGCACGATGGCGGCGGAAAATGTAGAACTCCGTATGGCCGTAATGTCGTGAACCTACGTCAGTCCCTCCTCAGTACTTATAGATCAAGAGAAGGTGCTAGTTGTACTAATCGCTTGTAAATATATACCGGACGAAGTATAAAAATAATACAGTAAGTACAAGCACATTTTGTATACATGTAATTTCTAAATAATTAGAATTTGATTCGCCCGGTACATTTATATATTGAAAACACAAGTGCATATTAAAATGCAAACTACTTGAGCCTCTATAATAAAAAAGAGATACGTAATATTTATCAATAACCTTGTGCCACTAGGCGAACGAACAATGGCGATAGAGGAACAAGAATTAGGTAAAGAGAAAACATCATAAACTAAAATGCATTTGCCAAAAAATAAGGTTGATCGAAAATTATGTAATATAAAGTATTATATCTTGTGCAATTCATTCTTATGAGATTTTCGTTGAAGCGAATATAGCAATCACTTTAGGGAAATTGAGATAAAACAAATTAAATTATTTATTTACAATATAAAATCACTAGTTACTATTATTCTATAAAATCACTAGTTACAGTTAGTTATTATTATTTACAAGTGTTCAAAAACAAGAAATTTAAAAAATAATTACAAATACTTGTGTTACAAATAAAAATACTTGTATACTTGACGAACCGGAGAATAAGCGGCTCGGGGAGATCCAAAAAGAGTAGGTGGAGAGGACACATTGACAGGTGAAGGTGGGTTGACGGGTGAAGGTAGGTTAACGGATAAAGGTGGATTGACGTGTGAGGGAGGGTTACCAATCCAACGGCCATTGGTAAGGGAGGAAGCAGGGTAGGACTGACGAGGAGGAGGTGGTATTCTCCGTGGAAGTTATATATGTTATATAGTCGTTCAATGTTCCCGAACATTTCGTTTTCCCATACAGACTAACCTTTTAATCAAGGATTTCATAAAATTACTCGCTCTCATTCCTTAACATAGTGTATAGATCGCCTTGAATTAAGGTTTTATTTGATACTAAGCACGTGACGACGCATTTGTATATTTACATATCTTATAAGTCTTGTTGACCTCAGTTGAGATTTCTCTATGTGACATCCTTAATTTTGTGTACTTATGTGGAGCACTTTACGTAACATAATAACTTGAATGCAATTATTACCTTCCTTCCTTTTATACAGTTGCAGTACACTTTACAAAAACAACGATAATATATCGAGCGTCATATGACATATGATCAACAGTCAATGTTATATACAGATTTGAAATAGAAAAATACATATACCTGGTCGTAAACCGTCCATAATGAAAAATATATAATTTAAAAAAGGAAAAAATTAATAAATGAATAAAATAGGAAAAATATCGAAAATAGGCCTAATGAAGAAAATAGCAAAAAAATATATAGTAACTAAAAATATGAAATATGAAAATTTAAAATTAGGATTAATTAAAATTAGGAAATTAGGATAAATGAGAACATGCGAATAAAAATTAAATAAAAACAACATTATTAAGGACACTCTGTTGGGGTTATAAATATATTTCTCACTTTTTGTATTACATGTGTACACAGTCGATTTATTTTTCCTGTAAGGAATGTTATATTTTAATTGCTTTTTAAACGATGTTTCGTTTTTGTTGATATTGTTTTTAACGTAGTATATAGTATTAAGTCATAAGGTTAAGTGGAAGAACAGACAATGTATTTTTAATCTATTGAACTAAACTTTCCTTACCTTTTTATTATTTTGTCATTATTGTAGGACAAATATTCGATAAAGACCAATAAATAATACTTATATAATTTCAAATTTTGATTGATCTAACTTCAATTAACTGTATTTTGATAATTGTACTACTATTGGAGTTTCCTAATGAGGTGGTTTATTTTCTTTGAGATGCATGATTTTAAAAATGTATATTTATGGTTATTAATTTTTATTAGTATTGCAATCAAACATTATTCTTACATTTAACTTCATTGTAAATAACTAAAGTTTCATTAATTTGTAAAAATTAATTGTAATAAAATTTACTAAGTACTAATTTAGTCATTATAAAATATACGATTTGAAATGTATTCAATAACATCTACGCATAAAGCAGACACATTGAATAGTTGCTTAAATTCAAGGTGATATCTCAAAACCTGTAAGCATCATATAGAAGTGCGGTTCCGTTTTCTCTTTACCTGATGCTTGTTCTTGTATCGCCATAGTTCGTTACCCTATTTTGCCACAAGATTATTTGGCAGCCGCGAACGAGATTGCATTTTTTCGTTCTTACTATTATATTCTTCAAGTAGTTTGCATTTAAATATGCACTTGTTTTTTCAATATATAAATTTACCGGGTAAATCAAATTCTAATTATTTAGCAATTACATATATTCAAAATGTGCTTGTACTTACTGTATTATTTTTATACTTCATCCGGTAAATATCTACAATCGATTGGTACAACTACCACCTTCTCTTGATCTATGCAAGTACTGAGGAGTAACTGAGGTAGGTTCATGACATTGCCGACATACAGAGTTCTACATTTTGCGCCGCCATCTTCCGAATATGGCTCCCTCTCGCGAGAATGCCAGGAACAATTATTTCTCAATATACATTCCGCTACTACTTATGCACAACTCTACTACTTATGCACAAGTTTCTATATCATTTAACCGAAAGAAGACTCGAGAATATTTACGTATTTGAATTTAGTCGAAGTCATATGATTTAAAAAGCTTTACAAAGCTATCAAATTCCAAATATAGAAAAATATAGTTTAGAATTTAATATATATATACAAGGAACAGAGATTATTATGCTACGTGAAATAATTAAATGAATAGCCTATAGATAAATCCGACACTGTATACCACCTTTCCGGTTGTTGTGAGGGTCTCAGCACTTTAGACAGTGTAAAATTTGTGGTTGCAAAAAGAGCGTTTGGACTGGCCCTTTTGCGTATAAGTAATTATTCCGGTCCATTATTCCACTTTCTTTTCTTTGCCATTATTTTGAGAAGTACAAACCAAAAATATGGATCAAAGTGATCCAAACATGAAAATAATATTTTATATCCCCAGAATGCAAGAGCACCAGGGAGACCTGATTGGGAATCCCTATGTGTAGAGCATGATTCGATTGTATCCATAATCAATTCTCATACCAAGTTGTACTTGTTGCATGTAGTATGCAAAAGCAAATAAATTATATACCTCATGAAGAAATCGTTAAAACCCATATACCATATATCTATAATTTCTATAATAAAATAAAAACAAAATTTTGTACTGAGTGATATTACTTCATATGATTTAATTAATTAAATCTGTCAGGCATTTAAAGTCTAAGCGGAACTGCATTTCGTGTCGAGTTTAATCTTCATAGATAATATTCTTCAAGACGGAATGTAAAATAAACCAGAGTGCTCTAAGAAAAGCTTGAATTGAGTCATAAAATTTCAAATGGCAGCTGTATATCATCTAAAATAAGATAAAATAAAGTTTCTATATCATTTAACCCAAAGAAGACTCGAGAATATTTACGTATTTGAATTTAGTCGAAGTCATATGATTTAAAAAGCTTTACAAAGCTATAAAATTCCCAATATAGAAAAAAATAATTTAGAATTTAATATATTTACAAGGAACAGAGATTATTATGCTACGTGAAATAATTAAATGAATATTATAGTCGTATTTATATCTACTACGAGGGTAATCTTTTTAGGTTTGCTTATTCTTCACAGATGGCGCCACTTCTTAATTTTGAAATTATAAGTGGATTCTCCACGGTTAACCGTTAAAGTGTGTTTGATATATATATATATATATGATATTTACGAAATATATGATATATATTGACTTTTAAACACTCAAACTTAGGATTCACGTATATTTTCGGGATCATAAGAATGAATCCACACTCGGTGACATGACAACTCACCGTTAAACGCTTTTTAAGTGTCTTCAATTGTGAATAGTCTCAAAGATATTTGGCACGAACTACACAGGGCATTGTTTGTTTTTCTTATAATAATGTTGGACCCATCTGCTGGGCAATTAACTTTCTCAACCATATTCGTCATGCAAACTGTGTTGAATACATGTCGTTCAAATACTCATTGATGAAGCAATCGCCTGGGTACGTCATATGTTTGTCTTTTTTGATCAACTATGGCAGAGTATTAACATTTTTCTGAAATTTACAACACGAGCGGAATATTATCGATTGACATGGTGATGCATCGCCAAGTGAAGGGTTCACTTAATTTATCGCCGTATGACTAATCAGAAACTGACTCAGCTAATTAGATTAATCTGTCCTAATATAGAAATGATTGGCTCTATTCGTGACACGTAATATGTAACTAATGAATCTTTTGACAACTACCCACTTTTCGTCTTACACCAGCATTGTTGTGTAGATCGTAAATTCAATTAGTGTTCTAAGAAAAAAATTACCAGCTTGGAATTGTTACCTACTAATAAGATGGCAATAAATGCCGGCTTTATTGCCTTAGTTGTTCCCTACTAACAAGGTGGAAATGAATGCCTTCTTGCTAGAAGGAAACAAATGCCACCTTATTAGCAGGGAACAACAATTCTAATCTAGATATTTTTTACTTGTGACACTAATAGAATTTATGTTTTGTGTTATTATATTGTGATTGCAAGAAATATAAGAGCAGTTCGTTATTATTTCAATGATACGCAACTAGACTCCAAAGCAACTGGGGCTACCAAACTTTTGAGTTGACGAGGCTCAAAACGCCTTAAATCGCAGTTTTTGCGTAGACAGAATTTTAGTCTCTTTTACAGCCTCTTCATATTCACTACTAGATGTAGGCCTCCTCTTAATGTCTTCAACTCTCTTGCCACTTGTTTTCGGGTCGTTCCTGTTGCTTTCTTGATGTGGTCAGTCCGTTGTTGTGGTGTTCCCATTAGTCTTATAGTGGGCGGTCTCTATTGTATGATTTTTGTCTAATTATAATATGTCATTCTGGATACGTGTCTTGCCCAATTCTATTTCAGTCAAGCTATGCGTTCTATGATATCGACAACTGTTGTTTGCTGTCTAAATCACTCAGTCTCTCAGAGTGATTCCCAGCATACTTCGGTCCAATAGCTCGCTGTGCTATTCTCAAGTTATTTATTGATAGCTTTGTTAATGTGAGAGTTTCCGAGAACTAATAGTCGAACACTTTTTGTTTAAAGGCATTGTGGATAAGGCTTTTGAAGATGTATCTCAGTTTTCCAAAATCTGCCCAGCTAAGCCTTACTCTGAATTGATTTCTTCAGCTATTTGGTTGTTCAATCCCAATTTCATCGCATGAACCAGTAGCGTGTAATTCTTAACATCCTCAATGACGTTATTTCCAATTGCGATCAAAACTAAACAGTTATTTTTTCTGCTTGATGTAACCCTATTTATAGTAAAAAGCTTCAGACATATAAAAGTCACTAACAACATCTTCAAATGTTTCATTGAAAATAAATTATTTAAATGAAGGGAGAAAATTAATTCAAATATAATACAACATGTTGGACGAAAAATAGAGTAACATTTATAATTAATTCTTATAATTACTTTCCTAGTAAACTAATTAAAGAAATGTCTGCAATATTGAATTTTATAAAACCCGAACTCGACAGACGTCTGCTGAAAGTTTTCATTTCGAAGAAACTGGTTTACATTGCTTTCAATCAAAACAATTTTACTACTTTACAGTTAGATAATAAACAAGTGATTCTACATGTAGACTTTATTGGATAATGGCTTTCTAACATAATAAGTATATCTCATAATTTATAAAATATTCAAATTACTGAAAGAATTGTTTTTAATGTTATTATTATTATTATAAATAGATAGCAGCAAGAAAATTGCCTTTTTGCTGGGATTTTTTTTTTAAATTTTTTGTCTTTATATATTTAAAGCGCATGTCTTTATATACTTAAAGCGGGAACCCGGGAATACGGGAACATGGGAATATGGCAACACGGGAATATGGCAACACGGGAATATGGGCACACGGGAATATGAGAACACGGGAATATTGGAACACGGGAATATGGGAACACGGGAATATGGGAACACGGGAATATGGGAACACGGGAATATGGGAACACGGGAAT
>WYDF02313179.1:0-28346 GCA_009867245.2 Adranes taylori
ACAAAATAGAAAACTTATATTTGTAAGTAATCGTTGTTTATTATGGAGACATAAATCTATAAATAAAGTGATCACTCCGAAATATGTTTTATTACTCCGAAGGGCCAATAACTTTTGACAGCACAAAGTCTGTCGAGGAAGAACTATTAACATAAAAAATCAATGTTGTGTTGTTTGAGAGAAAATAGGGCAGAACAACGTCTGCCGGGGCAGCTAGTAACAAATAAAAACACAATAAGTACTAAAACAGATAATAAGAAAAAAGTGTTTTCTTTTAAAATAATATGTAAAACAAATATATGCTAGAAATACAAACTGCAAAATATATACAGCAGATAAAAGACAATAATTACAAAAACAGACTAAGAAAAAAAATTGTTTTTCCAAATATGTAAAACAAATATACAAACTGCAAATATACAACAAATAAAAAACACAAAAATTACACAAACAAGCAGAAAACAGTATTGATTTTCAAATAATGTGTAAAACAAAATACAAATATATATACTACAAACTGCAAATTATGTACAACAAATAAACACAATAATTACAAAAATAGACAAAACCACTTGTCCTTTAAATGTTTTGTGTAGAAATTTCTAATAGAAGCATTTTGAGATTTTTTCTTTAAAACATGAAAAATCTAATTTTTAAATATTTTATACATATTGCTTTAATTAATAATATTACATGATTTTCGAAAGCGTACGTTTCAAACATGGTTTGATAAAGTTTTAAAAGCATTATTAAAGCATATTTTTTACGATTATTAAAAAGGTTCTTATAATTTTGACGAAAATACCGTTCAGACGCCTTGCAAATATTTACAACATCGTCCGAGGGATAGTAAAGTCCTCCTTGATTTTTAACATATATTAATGATGCGTTAATTTTATTATTTGTTAGTGCTTCAGAGCAGAGAATTTTTTGCTTTCCTTGCTACGAATCCAGCAATATATGTCACGCCATATTTATAGTATTCTGATAGATTTATCATGTTTGAAAAATAATCGTGGTCTAAATAAATGTTTTCATTACAAATATTTTCTTCAAAAAGTTTTAAATTACTGCTTCCATTAATAACATCTTCTGGAGATTTAGAGAGTTTGCTGGTAACATTTAAAATTTTGATACATTCTAAAGGAATACAGTTTCTCAAAGCTGCTGCTTTTACTTCTGAATGCACTATCAGTCTTTTATGTGCTGCTTCGAATTGATACGCATTTGGATTAATGTTAAAACCGCTGTGAGATCTCAGTGCACAAAAGAATAATTCCAGTTGGTCCTGACTTAATTTATGCGTAGGTATGTATGATAAGATATTTGTAGTATAAGAAAACATAGATAATAGGTTTTTTTGAAAATCCATGATGATACCAACAAAGCCGGTTTTCCTATAACTCTGGATTACAAATTGATTGTCTAGAAATTTTAAAGTACTGATGTACTTCACCAATTGGGTCATCATCTAGTTCCCAAATGAACACCCTCAAGTTCTTGAAGTTTGAATTTTTCTATATATTTCCACTCGATTAATTTATTATTTTCAAAATTCGCTTTCGTCCAAACGTATTTCTTACTAACTTTATCATGTGACGCATCGTAAAACGGAAATGTATTTTCTGAAATTTTAAAACTTCTTGGATTATATGGAGGTTTGATGGAGCAACTAAATAAAGTTAACATACTGGAGTTACTGACCAATCCGTCAAATCTGACTGAAACAACAGTAACGCCAGTTTCACTCAATAGACTAATGCATTTATAAATTAAATTATGTTTTTGTTCTGATGTCAAATTGTTGATCAAAAAGTCATCCACTGGTAATTTCCAAGCACCATTGATTCGTACTACTAAAAATACCAAAGCTTCTGGAGTCGTTAGTTCATCGCCAAAGTTAACATAGCCATAGTAAATTTGTCAATTCCATGTAATTTGCTTTCTACTTGCCATTTCGTCCATCATTAAACTGCAAATTTCATTTTTATTGGCATATATTTTTAAAATTTACAAAGCCTTTGGTAAAACCTGGCTTACCAGTTATTGATTGGTACCATTTACAAACAGTTCTAGGATGTGGTAAGCAATTTAAAAATTTACTTCTAACATAACTGTACGCTTTTGGGCTGTAAAAATTTAATGTTGCCGCAAATTTTCTGATATCTGGAGAAAATTTCTTTTCTACCTTCTTGTCAGTCAGTTTAGAAAATTGACGTTTAAAAACCTTCGAGCACGCAGAATTTTCATTTGAAATTGTGGAACACATCGTTATCTATAAGTTTATGATTTTGTAACTTAACACATTTGTCAAATTTAGCAAGCGTCTTTTTTGTCTATGATTTTGTTGTTGTAATCTTCTAATTTTACAACGTTGTTTAAATAATTTTGCTGTTCTTCAGTCAGCAAGGAATTTATAAAGCTTGTTTGTCCATAAATACTTAGTAGACAATCTCAACTGTTTATCCTAAAATAATATATTACATAAATATTATTTCTAAACAACTAACACTCATACTATATAATGCAAAGTGCACGTAATTGGAATATTTTGTACCTGACGCAAATATTTTGGAAATGCAGGAAATTTTGATGGCACGGCATTTTTTAAAAGTCGAACTCGATTATTTTTCGTTTTTCTAACAGAATCAACTTCAAAATGTTGAGAACACAGGCGGGATTGTTGGGTTGGTCTCCAATCTTTTCTTCTTAAGGCTTTAATACATAAATTTAATAATTCTTTCCTGGAAAACTAGAACAAATTTGATAAACATTTTAACTTCCAAGAAGAATTAAGTATAAGGATAATAGGAATTCAAATAAACAAAGCACTAAAATGTATCAAGCTCAATAAAGAAATATTTTATTTCTAAAAAACAAATCACGGCGCCACTCTTTATTAGCATTTGACATTGAGATAAGTAGTTTGCATAAAACATCGGTTATAGGCCACGGGCAGGGCGAAAGAACGCCGCAGGTAAACAAATATAAGAAGTATAAAACAGATTTATCAAATTATTACTAGTTGATAGGTGTAACACATGATAAAAGAATAATCAAAGTTTGTATCAAATACATTTTTTCGCAAATTCTGATAAATGTAACTTAAAAAATCAGAGTTAATTATTTGCAAGTGACCATTTAAAATGATTTACTTACCGACAAAAAATTATTTCCTGCTTACTTTTATTACTGGAATTATTACACCCGTATGCCACACAACACCACACCATTGTGTAAAATGTATTTAGTTTGTTAAAAATAATAATAGTATAATAATTATTAATAAAATGAAAACACGAAAATTGATTACTATATTCACCAAACGTGATGCTGCTGGGCTTCACACACGCAGAGTTAACAAGATACGATGCGGCGTTTCCACTTTATTCCTAATTCAATGAAATTACCACTGGTTATCAGCGCGATGTTCGCTCGATCAGATGATATGAAATTATAACAGAGTTTTATGATTCTTATCCGATTTTATAAAATAGGGGGGACAAATACAAAACTTGTGACTAAACGAACATCGTGGGAGACGAAGGCAGTATTGAAGTAAACATTACAATAACCTCTAAATTAGCTTATATTTCGTCTATTTAAGATCTTTTACCGCTCAAAATGAGGATCAAAGACTAATTAAAAAATAATTATAAGGTTAGAAACGATTCTCACATCCGACAAAAGGCTTAATTTTATTGTATTTTTATACTATATAACATTCATGCGCAACGACATAAGTTTCGTTCTTATAAATTATAACTCATTAGTTTTGTTCGCGGCTCACTATTCGAAAAAATTCGGAACAAGTATCGAATTGATTTAGAAGTGTGTTATGCGCATGTGCGGTTCAGATTTAGTTCAAGGTTAATTTTTACCGCGAATAGTTGAATGTTATGTTTTGTCAATTTGTAAACTTACTTTTGAGGGTGCTGAAATTGTTTTGTGTAAAAGCGAATTTACACGTGCCTATTTCTATTATCCAAACATTTGCTTTTACTACATATAGTGGCGAATCTAGCGAAGGATGGGTAAGAAAAATGAAATCTCCCTGTCCCTTTCTTAAGTTTTTTCTATTGCAAAATAAAAGAGGCCCAAAGAGGAAAAGTCAAGCCTCCCTCTCCGAAATGAAAGCTAAATACGTCATTGCATACACATACGAGACACAAATAAAACAGACTAAGCGAAATTATTAAATCTATTAAACGTTTCTAACAGTTACATTTTATTCTTAAAAAGTAATCCCATATTTCATATTACTCCAAATATATTACAGATTATTTTTTTATAGAAAAGTTGCAAATAATTACAAAAACTTATCCTAAAGAGATCAAAAGTAGTTACACTACATAATCTTACTTCTGTCTAGGACAATTGTACATGGTGAAATAGTAGAAGTAAATAGAATGAATTAAAAGTTTTTTCAATCATTGTTATTATATTTAACTATAGATTTTAAAGGTAATTATTATAAAATGAAAAAAAACCTTATAAAAGTTACTAGACTATATAAAACATGACGTCTCGGTCAGTATAACGAACAGAGAATAAGTATAGAGGTAACATATGAACTAATTACATGGACTTAGAGCCGCCATATTGGGACACTGTGTTGTCAGCTGTTGCGTCTGAATTAACCTAAATCTTATTTATTTATAATATTTGCTTGTTTAAACCGTTCTAATTAATTAAACTTAATTTTAAAGCAAAATTGAAGTTAATTGATAAAAATGGTGCACTGTGTTGCTTTGGATGCTTGAATTATGTAAAAATAAAGAACAAAACATCTTTTCCAGGTAATTTATTATATTTTCGATAATCACAATAAAGCTTTACTTAGATTTATTACTAAAAACTTCATGGTTTACTAATAAATTATTTTACGTTTCCAACAAAATTATGGATTAAACACTTTAAGGTATTCATTTTCTACAATATTTATTTTATCTTTCCAATAATTTAATTTAAATTAATATTGCTAGTTTCAATGGTTTTTTTTTTAATATTGTAAAAAACTATTCAAATTAATTTTTCTATAATAAAAGTTTTATACATATACTTTATTAAATTAAAATTTCTTAATTATTAAAATGTTCTTTTAAAAAATAATGTATTTTGCTTTGGAAATTCTAAAAGCATCGTGTTCGGGTAAGATTGGCAGTGATGGAGGAGTGTACCAAGATGGCGACGGCCTACTTCACTTACTGCTATAGTATATCATTGGAACCGCGCCTTCTATTATATTCTGTGTTTGTTGGGTCAGTCAGTGTTACGTCACTGAACCTGCTACCATTTATCACTAGCCTAATCGAATTATAGGATTATGTAAATTCTATATTTTGACACTTCTACGATCCCATATATTTATCAGTGGCGTTTTTTCTCTCCTAATTCATCTCATGACATATTTGCAGCGCATATTTGTTAAACAAATAAAAGTACAATTCTTCTTAAATTTGTTTACCGTCGGCATTCATTCGCCTGGCCTGGCCGTGGCCTATAACCGACACAACTGATACGAATTTATGAATTGACTATGCCTTTACTTATGTCTACATAACTTTACTCGAGTGAGGATAATTATGATGAGGATAAGACACCCTATAAGGATATACAGGCGACAATTAACATAGGTAGATGTTAGTTCTCACCACAGGTACGATCTTCTTGATCTAGGGCCTCAGCAGACCATTCGCGGACCCGTAAAGAAACCTCAATTGTTAGTTCTTATCTAAAGTGATAGAACACAAGGGAAAACGCAAGATCATCTGCAAAGTAGAAATATCACCGATTTTTTTTTCCTTCCTCCCTCCCAAATTCTTAAAACACTGCTTATACTGATAAGCAGTGTTTTATTTCTTGTGATACATTTCTTACAGCAAAAAGGACTACGACTATTTAATTTTATCATGTCTTTATAAATTTTTGAAGAATTTGTTTTACCCTACATTGATTTTTATAACTTATATGTTCATTGTGATTTTTCTTGCGCCATTTAATATGTGAAATTAAATGTCAAATTTTGTAATTACATTTAAATAAAATATGACCTGGTAATGGATAGTCGTTTTACGACGGGTTATCATCTAGTAATAAATTATCGCATATCCTGGCCCTTGCAAGGACCAATATTTGATTCATACAAATGGAGCAGGAAATTTTCTTTTATGAAGAAATGACTCTAAATGTTTAATTTCTGTAGTAAACAAAGGACATCCAAAGAAAATATGTTCCAAAGTCTCCCTCGCACCACAATCACAGTTAGGGGAATTTGACAATTTTAACCGATATTTATGTTCGGATTACAGGGCATGTCCCATTCTCAGATAGTCGACACAGTTTCTCTTTGGAGTTTAAAATTTTTCAAACCAATGTTTTTTCTTTAAGGAAGAGCATAAATTGAAAAATCGTCTACCGTTTTGGATTGGATTTTCCCAGGAGACTTGCCATTTTTGCCATACAATGTCCTTAAATTTATTTAAAAAAACGGATGGATGTACTAAAAGTTGTTTAGTGGGTTCCTCATGGCCAGATTTCACCAGATAATCGGCCCTCCCGTTACATAGATACCTTTATGGCCGGGAATCCAACAGAGTTTGATAAAAAAAAACCGTTATCTTTCGCCTTAACAATTAACTCTAATTTGTAGAATAATTTTGTACGACTTTCTATCAATAGCATTTTTTTCTATACATTGAAGAACATTCAAGGAATCCGAAAAAATAATCGATAGAATAATTTCATGAGCTAGAATACATTTAATGGCGCCGAGAATCGCATAAGCTTTAGCATAGAAGATCGAGACAGGCGCTGGAAGCGAGCCCTTTATATTAATATTGAAATCTGCATTGAAGATGCCATAAGCCACTGACAAGGGTCTTGAGTGACCAAGCAGCCATTTAAGTTGTTAATTTTAAGTTCTTCGAACACGTATTTTATGTCCTGGGGGGCAATCAAGAAAATTCTCAATACTAAAAATATATATTTTAGATGAAGATCATAATGAATTCTGGACAAACTCTATCAGATGGCGATAGTCCGTCCTCAGTGGAGGGGTGGTCTCTATCAAAAAAAACACATTTCTTGTGATTACAAAATCTACTGTGTAATTCTACCATAGCTAATTCAGCAGAAAAACCATACTTGTTGCACTTAGGGGCATTATTGCAATTAGTTTTGAAATGCCCATATCTAAGACACTTCAAACATTGAGGTACAGCTGGAATATGAACATATGTATTAAATATCCTTTTGTGTATAACAATATCCCTCGGCACAAAAGTACCCCTGAGATGGGTACTTTCGTACCCACCCCTGAGATGATATTTTTGGATGGAAAGCGTTCAGGCCTACCATTAGTAACCCGGCTATGCATGATTCTCTTCACATGTAAAACTGGGATATCTATATTATAGTTCAAAAATTCAATGTTTTTATGGATCTGCTCTGGGGAGAGGTCCGCATAAACATGTCTAACGAGTATTCTACAAGAGGTTAAATGAGGAGGAATTTCAGTTTCGAAGTTATATCTAGTCGGAATACTAGATACAAGAAATTCATTCGCGCATAAATAATTAACGAAGGTAACTGCAGCTATAGATTTGGATTTATTAGATATCGTTTGTACTCCCGGGACCTTTTCATTAACTAAAATTTTTCCTATTAATTCCTATTATATATTATATTTTCTTATATAATATGTATACCTCAAAGGGCCCTTTGTCCTGGGCATTACATTTTCTTGGATAATCCTTAAAAAAGTGAGGATATGTATTACGATCAGTTGACATAATATTTGAGAAAGACTGATCTTGATCTATGGGGATATTATTATCTACTTCTACCTCTGAAAGTCTGGTCATTTTTGCTGGTGGTTGAAAAGGAAGTTCATCGTCCGAGCTATCTAACAACTGGGCATCTAATTGTTAGATCCCCAAATCCCCGCTCCGAGGACCTGCCATCCCCACCCCTTTACTAACCTTTCTAAGTCGCAGAAATTACATCACAAAAACAAAGGAAAAATTTAGAAAACACAATACAGGATACAAGAAATATATAAAGCATATTTAACTTAATATTATCCACGAGAAAAAAAGGAAGTATTTATATTAAAAGTGCACGAGGTTAAATACAATAAAAAGCACAAAGGAAAAAACAACCATTCACTTCAACTCGCTTTTTCCGAATCCCCTTTATCAAAAAGTACAAATAATTTTTGTAGAAAACTGTACATCGAGATAGTAGGTTTGTTGAGTAGTGCAAATGAATCATTTTCTCTCTGGGGTACATATGACCTATTTGCTAGAAAACTGTGTACTCACTTGTATCCTTAATCTATATTCTATGCTTTAGACTAAACTTTAATAATTACACACAAAACAATTATTATGGTTTATAACAGCTATACTTTTATTTAACTTATGATTCTGTATAAAAATAATAGTGACTTTACAAGTAATGTCTAAAGAACCAACCTTAACAAAGTTACTAGTTAAATAGTCTATACCATTTACTAGGAATTTTGAGATTCAACCTTTCGTCAGTGGAAATACATTTGATTATTTTACGTATTCATTTCTCTAAAATTAACTAGATTAATTGATTAGGTTACTTACTCTACAAATATGACTTATCAATGCAGATTGAATTTTTTTATAAACGAACTTATAAAACATAAATTTAAAAAAATATTAATTAGAATATATTCAATTCGTAACTAGCAAAATTATTAATTAGTAATATAGTTATAGTCAATAAATTAAGGTTTTTATTGCTAAAGTCTATTTAATTTATCAAGCTAAGTGTCATTAATGCTTAGATTACAATTTCTGTTTATGTTTTCATAATTAACTTTCATAACATTTTTTATGTGGTCATCAGATGCACTTCTTTAATTATATTTACTGACATCTTTGACTTTTATTCATTTCGAGATTATTAAAACTATTATATATAATGTTAATTTTATACTAATATGCAATAAGTTTGACATAATCACAAAATATATGTGACTAATGTGACACATTTGAAACATTTTTAATTTCTAAATAAGATGACGTGTTAATTGACTCAATTATTATTATAAACCACAAATACAAAATTGAAGATTGTCCAAGGTATGGGATACCTGTTGATGTTCACTAAAAAGTAAAATAGCTCGGAATTTCTTAGAAAGTTATCATTTCGAAAACTACATATTGACAATATGAAACACCCAATGAGCTTAAAAAGCCAGACAGGGTAGATGGATCACTTCCGGCATAGATGGTAGTCATCATCAGTACCCTCTGCCTTCAGCAGCATCTATTGTCTAAAAACTCTGCATACTGCACCACGTTATTACAGAGTTCTACGAACTGTTTTTTATTGAATTCAAGAATTATTGAATTCTTGAATTCATCGTTATATGTGAACGTAGTGGAGCTCAAATTCCACTACGTTCACATATATGCGATTGAGAGACGAGACGCAAATTAAACAGTGTTACGTGAAATATTTAAATCTGTCAAATGCATTTTTGAACACTTACATATTTTAATCTGAAAAAGTATTCCTTTACTTCATATTACTCCAAATATTATGCAGATAGAAAAGGCGCAGTTAAAAGTACGTAACCGCAACTTGCAGCAACTATAAAAAGTTATCCCAAAGAAGTTACACTGCATAATTTTACTTCACTTTAGAATAGTTTTACATGGTGAAGTAGTAGAAGTAAATTGATTGAATTAAAAGTTTTTACATCCGTATAGGTTTTGAAACTAATTATTATTATAAAATGAAAAACAACTGTAAGAAAGTTGTTTTAATATACTTATTTTTAGTCGGCCTATTTCTGCCGTGTCGGCTAATCACCGTCTATGTGTTTTAACGTCGAGCCTCTGCCATCAACGCTGATAGGTAGGATTTCAGATAATTTCGTCTTTACCAACCTTGTTTGATTAAATCGTACAGAGATCTTTATAGTGCAGCCACTGAACCGAAGTGTTACATCTACCCCTACAGATGTATGATAAATTAGTTACCATCCTCCTATAATTACCGACCTCGTTTCGTGTGTTGTCTAGATTCGATCAGCAAGGCAAACCATTGTTTACGGTGGAGATCGAACCCGGGACTCTGCGGTTGAAGTCATGCATCTTATCCGCATCGGAAGAACCATACTAGTCTGTATGAAGCATGACATGTCCGTGTCGTCGCAGAACATGCTACCATCTATCTCTAATCTAATATATTAGAATTATAGAATCCTATTATTTCTATATTTTGACAGTTGGAATTTGTAGATTTGCATTAAAATAAAAATCTTAAAACATCATATTTAATTTAATTGTTTTCTATTAATTAATTAATTTGGTGATAACATGAAAGGTTTAGCAGCTGCAGGTGATGGTAATAAATTGAAAAATGTTGCTTATATAAACAAATCGAAACCAGCTGATGTACGATTATCAAATATAAATGCCGCTAAAGGTAAATTATAAAGAAACTTTGTTTTTACATTTATTTGAGGCTATTATTCAGTGTTAAATAATTATTTATGTCTTGTTGAATTGAATCCTGTATGTTTCAAGTACTTAGTAAACCTAAGTAAAATAAAAATGATATTAAAACTTGCAGCTGTCAGTGATGCTATCCGTACGAGTTTGGGTCCGAGAGGAATGGATAAAATGGTGAGTAAACCTTAAAATTCCATTAAATGTTTGTATTTCAATATTGATATTTATCAATTAACACGTCAATGATTTAGATCCAATCTAGTAATGGTGATGTAACAATTACTAATGATGGAGCGACAATCTTAAAGCAAATGAATGTGATTCATCCGGCTGCAAAAATGTTAGTCGAACTATCGAGAGCGCAGGATATTGAAGCTGGCGATGGAACAACGACTGTTGTAGTGATTGCTGGAGCTCTTCTACATGCAGCTGAGAAATTATTAAATCGTGGAATTCATCCGACAGCAATCAGTGAGTGCTTCCAAAGAGCTGCTGTACATGCCACCGAGGTAAGTGTTCTGATTTCATTTTTGTTGTTTTCACTTAAGTCCAACTTTTCTCATTAATAATATTGGTATTATTCGATGCAGTTAATCTTTGAAACACTTTGCATTGCACATTCTGTGGCAAGATTATTCGAGGTCTATTTACTATTTTGTGTTATCTATTAAAGTTTTGTATCTACAACTTAACTTTAATAAAGCTTTTGGCTGATGTTTTATATTTTTATTTATTTAGATAAGCATGCGAGACAATCTCATATATATGCCTACCCTTAAGATAAGTGTACATTATTGAGATGTCTTATTCTAACTTGTCTATCCTAAAGTTTTGCTATTATATAATTATATCTTATACTATTATGGTACTACTAAGCTACTTGTTTTTTCTGTGCTTTACATTATTATACATTGTTAAGCTATCCTATCATATCCTTGCAAATTGTCAATAAACATTACTGTAATAGTTTTGATTTTTTAATGGGTCATTTTCTCTATAATTAACTCATTTACTAGAAAACCAAGCTGAAAAACTGCTGTAATATGCTTTAACTATCCGTTCTAATTCTATATCTTCTAATTAGAAATTCGACTCTATATTAGTTATAACCTTTACTGAATTAAGGGAGTGTAGATTGAATTAATGTAGCTTATAACCTACATTTAAAATCCGTAATCCAAAACTTAAAGACTTATCTTTTTTGTTCCCCAATTCTTCAATACCAAAATTACTAATGTACTTAAAAATGAAATACCGAATGGGTCACGGATATTTCCGCTCAAGTTACTATTTTTTACATAAAAAAAAAAACAATTAAGACAATTAAGAATGATATGTAACAAAAATTATATAAAAAATAGCAACAATCTTCACGTAACCTTTCTTCTCATCTTTTTAGTGTTTCTCTTTTTTATCTTTCTTTTTCTTCTTTCCTCCATCTTATCTTCCCATCTTTTTGTTTCCCAACCCGGTACAAAACTCTTTCCCACACATCCTCACCTCTACATTCTGTTCCCAACTTACTTACACTCCCGCATCCCGTCTTTGACCCCTCCTTTAATGATTCCATTCACATTCATTCCACATTCCATCGTTGCACCCTTTCCACTACATAAACTTCCCACATTGTTCATCACATTCATCTCGTCCTTGTATTAATGTCACACATTATTCACTCCATTACTTATGTATCCCTTGCTCCATACCCCATGTCCACCTTCCAATTACTCGCTATCATCCACAACATTTCTGCACATGCATATACCCAATGTTCGTACGTTTCTTCCTCCTTCCTCCTTCCCACGTATTCTACAACTTCTTACCCTACACTCATCCAATACCTATTTCTCCTTTCCTCGCTACTACACCTAAACCTGGCTATCATCCTACCATAGCTGTCCTGTATCTCCACATCCCGCAATGTTTGTTCTACCTGTTCCTCACAGTTCATACCTTCATTCAAACTTTTATACTATTCATATATTGACCATTCACATTTTTTATATATCCTTATATAAGAATGAAGCAGCAGGACCGAATAGTGCCAGTGGATGTATGGGAGTGTTTAAATGAGAATGGATTGTGTGCACTAGTTAGGGGATTGAATTAGATTTGGAAAGGAGAGGAAAAAGTACCTGATGAATGGAAAAAAAGGTGAAATTGTACCAATGTATAAGAGAGCAACTAGAACGGATGTCAATAGTTATAGGGGAATGACTGTAATGGATGGATTCTATAGGTTGTATGCGAGGATCATAAATAGAAGCTTGGAAGAGGAAATTACACAGAATGGTTATCTATCTATATCCGTCTTCTATCCCTGACCCATTCGTTTCTACCATTCCCTTTACTTATCGCCATTATTAATTTCACATACATTTTTCTTACATGGGAATATTGTGGCACACACAGAATGGTTTCATTAGAGGTAGTGGGACGGCTGACAATATTGTCATACTAAATTATATCATGAACAGAGATATTATACCTTCTGTATGTTGACCTGAAAGCCGCGTTTGATAGGATTGTAAAGGAAAGATTGTGGGAGACGATGGAGAGGGTAGGGGTGACGATAGGAATGGTAAGAATGATAAAAGGATTGTATGAGGGTATGAAAGTAAGAGCAAAAGTGAATGACTGCGCATCAGCATAGTTTGAGACCAAAAGGGAGTAAGACAGGGTTGCCCACTAAGCACTTGCCTGTTCAACATATACTTGTCAGATTTTGAGGATGTTTTGGAGAAAGGACAAGTGATGGGTTGCAGATTGGTAGGGTAAAAGTATGGTCTCTTACATATGCAGATGACAGTATGTATGGCAAGTAGAAGAGATAAGATGAAAGAATGGTTGGGAGGGTGAAAAAATATTTGAATAGACTGGTATTGAAAATGAATGTGGCGAAAACGAAAGTAATGGTGAGTAAGAAGGTTTATATAGGATTAATGAGAAGTTTTATATAGGAGGAATTGGAATAGAAAAAGTAAAGGCTTACAGGTATTTAGAATTTAAGTTGGCGCAAAATGGGTCATTTAAAGAACATTTTGAAATAGAAACTATGAAGGCCAGTGCAGTAATGGAGAGAATGAGGATCGTGTGGGAAAGAAAGTTTGGCGAGTCAAAGAGAATGAGGATGAAGATTATGGAAGTATGTATCAACAGTGTTATGATGTACGGGGCGGAAGTATGGGCAGTGGAAGAAAGAGAAAAGATGGTGGGATGCTTGAAAATGATGCTGTGATTAGAAACGAGGAGTGAGATAGTTATGCAGGAAGTAGGAAACTACATATGTAGTATGTATGTGTATATGTAGCTTGCGCAGATTTACATATGTAGTGTGTTTACATATGTGTAGATTGTGCAGATGTAGTTGGTATCTATATATGTAGTTTGCGTAGATTTGCATATGTAGTTTACATAATGTAGTTTTCAATTGTGATAAACGCAATTAAAAAATTTACTATTCAATGGAATGCCACTAATTGATAAAATAAATAACGGCGGCTGGCTAACTTCTGGATACTAATCGTCGCAGCAAGCGATAGAGAAACATAACATATTCTGTCTTGACTCGCATATTTATTTGTGCAGGAGCAGAATGTAGCGGAGCAAATAAGTAAAGCGCAATTTGACTGGTTCGACGGGAAACAGTGCAAGCGCTAGGGAAAAGGGGGGAAATTCTGTGGTTGGATGATAGCTTTCTACGAACGCAAGTTGATACGTGATATCGAATCCTTATACCATGCTACTGGGGTGATGAAAATCTAGTTGTTGAATCCAGATTGTATGATGCCCTCTATCGTATGCATTATCGCTCTCTATCGATGCATTAAATGATATACTCGTTGCCTATGTTAATAATCCGAACCGTCATAGTACTAATAATCATATTGAGATAAATTTGCATCATAAAATAAATTTATTTTTCTTGATAATACATTTGTGTAAGCTAAGAATGATTTTATAAAATATTATAAATAACCAAAACAAAGAAATCATAGTTCATAACGGAATGACATAACTACGCACTTAGATGATATTAAACTAATTTCAGATCTTACCTCAACGGTTATTGAATCAGCTTTCGTTTTCATATTTTGTATACGCCTCAATAACGAAATTAAATTGTATTGCAAAGCGTCAGTTGATTTAACGTAGCCAACTTGGACAAGAAATGTGGAACACTTTTTTGCTCATTGTGCGTATCTCTTCGTATATCATTCTGTTTGATAAGAATGTAAACAAACATTTTTAGGTTGTTTTATTATTAGTATTATTTTTGACACTAGAAGGCATTAACATTCCAAACGTTACTAGAATTGTAGCTAGATTTAAAATAAAAGTAACTATATTTTTAAAAGTAACTAGATACTACCAGGATCGATATAAAAAAATAATTGTTTGAAAAAATTTGCAAGATTAGTACACAAAAATTCTATATAAAACAAAATGACGTCATTTGCTAGTTAGTTCAGTTTGGCAGCTGGGGGTGGGGATTTAAAAAGTCCAACATGGCGGTTTCAATAAATATATGCCACATATAGTAGATCTTGAAACTGCTGGAGCTGAAAAAATGTCTACGATGGGTGAAAATTTGTACCCAGTGTTAATCTGTGCAGTACCCTGTTGTGGGCAACACGTTTATTGCAAAACTATAAAAGCAATTGCTTTAATGAAAGTAGTATGGGGAAGAAAAGTATATAAACGCTTGCATTTTATTTAACTAAAACTAACTTACAAATTTCAGTAGATTTGTTAGTTTCTGCAACATTGAAGTGCATTCAAGGTAAAATCATCGACGTTTCGATGTCACCCATCATCAGACCAATTTTTTATTGATTCTATACAAAATATGAACGAAAATAATAGTAAGTCTGGTTTTGGTATTCTAAAATATTATATATTTCACAAATATAGAAATACTTAAAAAACACCGACGTTTCGATATATGTACAACAACGTTTTCAATGTAATTTGTATTAACGTTTCGTTTTAGACAAAATTGCATTTTATTTAGAGCAATTTGGATGAAAACGTATTTAGTTAGATACGAAATCAGGTTTTAGTTGATAGGGAAATATGCTTCAGTTGATAGGTTTCAGTTGAATTGTAAATATCCAGTTTCAATAGACGTGACCCCAAGAATAATTCCGATTTGTTAATTTATTTAAGATTTGTGTTTTAATTACTTAATTAAATAAATAGTTTTAATTAATTAATTAAATAAATAAATAGCTTAAATTAATTATATTTAATTAAAGTTATTTATTTAGTTTCTGAAGAAGGGATAATTGTCTCCCCAAAATATGTCAACTATGCATTTGCTGGTCCACGTAGCTAGAGATACCTAGAATGTTTATTCAATAAATGGAGTTTTGGAATACTGGTTTTAATTTAATTGTTATGAATTTATTATATAATTATTATATGTTTGTACTATGTAGGATATATGAAACATAAAAAAGCATTTTAATTTGGTAACTCTATGATGCGTTCAATGTCATTCAAATCTAATAAGTGGAAAATCAAAGCTAACAGCGAGGTACTTTTACGCTTTGATGTTTCCTACAAAGTGATATTAATTTAGTCTCTTTTTATTTCTTTAAAGAATTTAAGCCGTTTTTATACAAAGTGCAAATATCTCCTTCGATTTTGTTTTATTTATTCAGCTAATTTATTGCAAAAAGGAGTGAATTGAAAATTAAAAACAAAAAAGTTTCATGTAAAATTGATTGAACTTTTTTATACTTTTAGATATTAGGCAATTTCGTTAGTCCACCAAACATTTATATTTGAAGAAATTCATATAACAAAGAAAAGATCCGCTGTTGTTTTTATATACTACAAGCAGCGAGAGTTGATCTGTTTAGCGCATCTGATTCATATTAAACGCGACGTACTATTTTTTTATTATATCATTATTATTAAGCTGATCAAGTTAGTATCAATATGACAAATAGTCATTTGCATGATCCTTGTAAATAATGTTAGAAACGCACGGTTACCTTAAATGTAGATTAGTTAGTTCTATATGAAAAAATAGTTGGATTTAGGTTTTATATTGAAAAAGAGTTAACCTTATGTTGAAAAACAATAGATAGACTTATGCTGAAGAATAGTCAGACTATAAGATGAACATACCTTAGTTTCGTAGATTTTGGGGATGGTAACTATTTTGGTTTAATTAGGCTTTCTATATTCTTAGTTTTTAAAATTCGAGGGCGAATTTTTCCGGAGCGGTGGCGAGTGTCCCGGAAAAATGTGGCGAGTTGTCCTTGTTCTAATTTAGTTCTATGGTAGATAGTTTCATACGCTTGATATTTGTAAATACTCGAAGATGGCTAGATTTTGTAAAATGTTGTTATTGCGTAAGCAGTTTGTTTACTAGACAAACTAGTTGAATAAAAGGCAGTCAGTTCCGGTCAGTTGTAGCATAAATAAGTATTACAATTAAAATATAGAAAGAATCATTTAATGTTAATTAAACTCTTGTATCTAATTAAACCTTGAACAAATTTTCTTACATACACCTGGGGGGAGGGGGTGGGGTGTCGGACCCAATATAGCTGCATGGGTAGTGAGTGATCTGTGATGTATAGGTAAATAGATCTGATTGGTAATCAACCATTAGTAAGTGAAAGCGTACTGTGCGATTCCGTACAAGTATGTATGAGTAAGAAAGCACATCTGATTGGATTTACATTAATCACGGCGATATCAATTAGAAATAAGTAGGTTACAGGTTAGTACATTAGATGAATGCATAAGAAGGGGTAAAGTAATGAGAGATATCGATCGTAATCTTGGTAGGAAATTAGCTAGTCAAAGAAAGCAATAAATGATCTCACAGGAAAAAACAGTCGGTAATAATAAATTTGACCAGGCAGGGTAAATCCTTGTTAGTCAGCGTTTTGAAAATAAAATCATAAATTAAATTAAAATTGTAATTTATTTCAAATTAAATCATGAATAAATTAAAGTGTTGATTAAGTATCGGAAGTTATAGTCGAATACAGCGTTGGATAACAATTAAGTAATTCTTTTAAGTTTGAATGCTTGGAATATAATAAATTAAATTGGTTAGACAACAAGTTTATTTATTGATATAAATCCAAATGAATTAAATTGATTAATAAGGTAACATTGTGTAATTCTAAAATAAGTTAGTGATGGTAGGAACGACATATCCTGTAAGTAAAATAATTTTATAAATAATTGGGGAAGTTATTGGACAAAACTTGAACGCCATGTTTATTCATCTATTTACATTTAGTTACATATACATTTACATGAATACAAATATTATAATTTTTTTTTATATTGATGAGGCGTTATTTATTTTGGATGTACGAATAATTATTTTCTATTTGCATGTAACATTAACCAAATCATTATTAATACTTTTAGTTGCATTTATGCATCTGTTTTATTCAAACAGCCTTGACCAAGAAAGACGAGTGGTAGATGTTAGGGCTGTGGGGCACCGTTTGAAGTTTAATTATAATTTTGGTGGACTGAGTCAGATTAAATTCAATACAGGGCTGGTAACGCAAACAATTACTAAGTTTTGTCTTTTATTAAACAATGTAGGGAAACTGGGTATTAGAACGTCATTTCGTAGTAGGTAAATTAAGGTGGGCATCATTTTGTAGTTATTGTACGAAAGATCTTGTGGTATAAGAGGGAATCGCTACGTACCCCCATTTAAGGGGAACATATGAGGTGAACATACATTAGATTTGTTACCATAATTACCAATAGTTACCATAATTATCCCAAATAGAATTATTTGGGGTAATTATGGTAACTATTTTGGTTTAATTAGACTTTCTATATTCTTTATGTTTAAAATTCTAGGCCAAATTTTTTCGGAGCGGTGGCAAGTAAACGAGGAAATTAGTCCTCGTTCTAATTTAGTAATATGGTAGATAGTTTTGTACGCTTGATATTTGTAAATACTTCAGGATGGCTAGATTTTGTGAAATATTGTTATTACGTAAGCAGTTTGTTTGCTAGACAAACTAGTTGAATAAAAGGCAGTCAGTTCCGGTCAGTTTTAGCATAAATAAGTTTTACAATTTAAATGTAGGAAAAATCATTTAAAGTTAATTCAACTCTTGTATCTAATTAAACTTTGAACAAATTCTCTTACACACATCCGAGAGCCACCGTCCCATGCAGCAAGCGTAGTGAGTGAGCTCTGTGAAGCTGATGTCAGTGCATGTGTGGGTAAATTGATTTGATTGGTATTTACTCTTTATTTAGTAAGTGAAAGCGTACTGTGTATGAGTAAAGACAGCATATCTGATTGAATTTACATTAATCATGGCGATAGCAGTTAAAAATAAGTAGGTTTTAGGTTAATACATTAGACGAATATAATTTTATCATAAAAAGGGGTAAAGTAATGAGATCGATCGTAATCTTGGTAGGAAATTAGCTAGTCAAAAAAAGCAATAAAAGACACACAGCTCTCACAGGGAGCAGCAGTCGGTAATAAGAAATTTTTACTTGCAGGGCGAGTCCTTGTCAGTCAGTGTTTTAAAAATAAAATGTGTAATTAAATTAAATTAAATTCAAATTGTAATTTATTCCAAATTATGATTGAATAAATTAAAGTGTTAATTAAGTATCGGGAGTTATAGCAGAGTAGAGAGTTGGATAACCATTAAATAATTCTTTTAGGTTTGAATGATTTGAATAAAATAAATTTAATTGGTTAGGCAACAAGTTGATTTATTGAGATAAATCAAAATGAATTGAAGTGAATTAATAAAGTAACAGTGTGTAATTCTAAAATAAGTTTGTGATGGTACGAACGATATATCCTGTAAGTAAAATAATTTTATAAACAATTGGGGAATTTATTGGACGAAACTTGAACGCCAGTTTATTAATCTATTTGCACGTAGTAATTGAATACAAATATTATTTTATTTTATTATATTGATGAGGCATTATTTATTGTGAATGTACGAATAATTATTTTTTATTTGTATGTAACAGTAACCAGATAATTATTAATACGATTAGTTAATTTATGCATCTGCTTTATTCAAACAGACTTGACGTAATATATATATAATTAAGAAAGCATAAGATTATTGAAAGCATGAATGTGGGGAGTACAGTTGAATCGGATCATTTCCCTTTGGAGTGGGAGTGGAGGGTATGTTTAGAAAAAGTGGATTGCAGATATGGAGATAAAGGCATAACAAAAAAGAATATGTGTGGAATACAAGGGAAAAATTAAGGCTGAAGGAAAGAATGGAGAGAATCAGTTGGGAGGTGGTAAATAGTATGAGTGAGATAATTGACATAGTTAAAGTAGGGTTGGAAGAGACGAGGTGCAGTTAGGGAAGAGAATATTTGGAAAGAAATAAAGTGTACGATGACAAGTGGGTAACCGAAAAATTGAAGATTACAGAGATGCTGAGAAGGGTAAGAAAGGGTGAAAAGTCATGGGAGGAGTATATGAAGGCGAAAGAGTTATGGAAAACGAGGGGAGATGATTTTGGGGACAACGAGAAGAGGAGGAGGAGGGGGAAGAGTAAAAAAAATTGCATAGCGAGGCAGAGGTATAGAGGTATCTGCGAGATAGAAGAAGGGGTGAAAGTAATGAAAGTAATGGTGTGTAAGAAAAGTAATGGTGAGAAAGTAATGGTGTGTAAGAAAGGAGGAAGGGACAATAAAAAAGATGTGTTTTAAATGAATGGAAAAGTAATTGAGAATGTAAAGAGAATGAAATATTTAGGGCATATAAGAAGCAGGAATGGGTCGGAAAATGAGCATGATAGGATGTTAGCCAGAAAATTAGAGCTACCAGCGGAAAGGATGGATTATGTATGGAGATTCAGTAATGTTGGAGATTCAGTAAATATGAGGATGATGATTTTGAAAATATGTGTCAGAAATATTATGATGAATGATGCGGAAGTTTGGGCGGTGAAAGATTAAGTATATGAAGAGAATGTTAGTAGTAGAGAAATCGACGCCGAGTGACATAGTATTACAAGAACCGAATGAAGTAAAATGTTTGCTGTATGGAGTGAAAAAGATGGTAAGGTATGAAAAGAAAGTGATGGGAGATGGTAATGAGAGAATTGTTAAAAGGGTATATGAGAAAGCAATGGTGTGTAAGAGGACGTAAGAAAATGAATGGGCGAGGAACAGAAGAAGTTTGTAGGAGGGTGTGGATGGTCTATGTGCGAGTGGTATGATAGAATGAGTGGAACTTCGAAATGTGAGATGGAGATTAAACAGAAGTTGGAAGATGTAGAAATGCAGGAGAGGTATGAAAGAATCAGAATAATTAGAGATAACAGGAAATATGTTCATCTAATGGTGGAAGAGATGATGCCGGAATATTTAAAATCGGGGATGAGTATGAGCGATAAGAGAATGATAGCTAGATTCAGGTGTCATAGCGTTGGAAAGAAGGGGAAATATGTATTGGATGGATGAGGAGCATAGAAGGTGGAGTGAAGGATGAAATAATATGGGAACACTGGGATTTTGATAAGCTCTTCCAAAAGATTTTGGAAGAGATTAGAAACAGGTAAAGGTAGGAGTAAAGGGAAGACGGAATAGAGGTTTGAGTTTATAGTTACGCTTCAGGTTTTTCAACACACTTGTTGCATGGGCTGGAGAAGAGGCGTGACGGGGGGATAAAAACATGGTTTTAATATGGCCAGAAATCATTTCTTCTGTATCATGATGAGCACGGCAGTTGTCCATTACTAAAACCGCTTTTCGAGGCATGTTGTTTTCTTTTAAAACTTTTTAACTTGTGGCACAATGTCAGTGAGAAACCAGTCTTTAAAAATTTTGGCGTCCATTCATACATTTTTCTGACTTTTGTATAGCACAGGGAGGCTAGAAATAAACACATTTTTTAAAGCACGGGGCTTGGCAGATTTCCCTATCATCAATAACTTTAGGTAATTTACAATCCCCGCTAGCATTAGAGCAAGCTATGAGTGTGACCCTATCGTTGACCTTTTAACACCAGGAGCGGAAGCCTCTTTTTTGTAGGAAGCATATGGTAGTTTAAGTCCGTTCCATCACAGTTAAAAATCTGTTGAGGTGAGAAATCTCCATCTTTAATCAGAGCTTCAAATTTGTCCTTGAAGTGTAGTACGATGGCGTGATTGGATGATAACTTCTTATCAGAAATGTTTTTTCAAACTCTCCGGTTTTCATAGTTTTTCGTTTATCACACTCGTTGTCTTTTTGTGAACATCATTTTTCGATTTCAGTCCAGTCTCCTACGATCGCTTCTCCCACACCTAAATCTGAAGCCATTTGTTTAATTGGCTCTCCTTTATTGAGCCTGTTGATGGCTTGACATTTAGTCTCCAAAGGTACAACAGTCCTTTTGCGTTTAGCATTCATCACGTAACCAATACAAACAAATCAAAACAAACTGTTTACAGTTTGTCAGTGACAGTAGGCAAGGTGACAGTAGGGGCCGCCCCCCTACTATCCTTTGTGCGTGCGTCGTTTTTATTTTTACACTACTGTGAGTAATATAAGTACAGGATACTATTGTACTACGCAGTACAGTATTATGATCGATTTGCAAATATATTACGCGGATTCGCTTTGCGCGGCACTTTATCCGAACGAATTTTTTAATCTCTTTTGTGACTACATACCTCGGTTAACCTGGAACTCGGTTAGTCGGGGCTTGAATAACCACGGCTCTACTGTAGTTAAATTATTTAAATTTATTAAACGAATGTTGATAATACACGCATTGATAATACAATCTTCTGCATTAATGAGGCATGGATACGTTAGACACATTATTTCATTTCGTTATTTTAGATTGTCTTTACATATTTGCTTGCAAAATACTCATTAATACTATAAAAGGCATACCTAATTACTAACGGTTTCAGAGTTTATTCTTTATATATTGGTAGGAATTATTTCTCATCTGGAGTGGTATCTTATTGAAAACTTTCGGAACACAGTAATTGTTGGAGTTCAAACTTTGTTAAAAAGTATGGTATGTAAATTTTGTACAAGATCGCCTGTGCAAGATTGATTGCGCCTGCTGCCAGAAGCACTCTCATGTCAAGCTCCAAACAATACCTGCGACCGCTCAGCAGCCTAGTGTCTCAAAGCCACACATTGGTACAAACGCCACTTGTACAGCAGCAACAAAAACAGGCTAGCCTAATGCCACTGGTACGCCGTTTTCAGACGACAGCCGTTTCTAGGGACATTGATTCAGCTGCTAAGTTTATTGGCGCTGGAGCTGCCAGAGTTGGTGTAGCTGGTTCAGGAGCCGTTATTTGGTTCCTTAATCATTGGTTACGCGAGGAATCCATCGTTAAAATAACAGCTGTTCTCCTACGCCATCTTAGGTTTCGCCCTGTCCGAGGCTATGGGACTGTTTTGTCTTATGATGGCCTTCCTGTTATTGTTCGCTTTCTAAGCGTAATTTATTACATACTGCCATTATGCACGAATAGATGTCGTTGGACAAACAGGCAAAGACATGTTTTTCGTCGCATTAATTAATACATTCAAATACACACTATTTATTATTGATTTTTTTCATTATAAATTCTTAATATTTAAATATAAATAGAGCGTTTATTAATGTTAATATCTTATACTGAATGAAGTAATGTATAACATCATCTCTATATTGAAGGCCTGCAATGGCTCTGATTGCCTTTCGTTGAATCCTAAATATGGTTTTCATATGGGAGGAATGTCCTCAAATAATTATGCCGTAACAAACAACTGATTGGAACAACGAGTAATATGCCATTATCGCTATTTCCTAGTTTACATTATTATAAATCTATTTTAGCGTAAAGATGATCTTAGGTCGTTATAGACATATACCATGATTTTCCCACATTAACTTTAAATCAAGTGTTAATCCCAGGAATTTTATTGTGTCAGCAGGTCCCAGGTAGATATAGGCTGAATTTTTTAAAGAAAATACAACTTTGTTAGTTTTGGACTTGTTTAATGATAAGCTTCGAATCATAATTCAGCCTCAGATAGCACTAGATTCATTTCACTTTGTATAGAGATAAGATTTTGATTAGTACAGGCTAGTGATGTATCATCTGCATATAGAGTTTTTCAAGTCATTTATATAAACTGAAAATAGGAGATTTCCTAACACACTACCTTGTGGGATTCCATATGCCGTTTTGACTATCTCAGACATACTGTGATTTAACCGTGTCGTTTTTTAAGTTTTTGATCAGTAATGAGTGTGGGACACAATTAAATGCTTTGCTATGATCACAGAATATGAAAGCCACATATTTTTTATGTTCAAATGCTGTATTAACAATGTTTATAACATTATTTTTCGCATCACAAGTTGATTTTCCTGATTGAAATCCAAACTGTTCGGGAATATTAATATTTATTTTGCATGAAAAACTTATAAAACTAGTTGTGTGTACATAATATTTTCAAAAAATTTTGAGACTGCTGGTACAATAGAAATTGACATATGGGGAGAATTTTGTATTCTCGCTTCCTCTGAAATCTATATTGTCAGATTTGCGAAATCTGTATTGTCAAGATCAAAACAACACTGGTGCCACCTGCCTGAAGACTCATGACTTATGCGTTGACGGTAATGTTGGAAAATGCAATACTTGTTCATAAGTAGATTAATCATACGAGATTTTAACACATAAGAAACTATTTGTTCTTTGAAATCCATACCTCGCTAATTTAGTGGCAAAACTCCTGTCCGGAAATCGGGAGACTCGGGTTGGATTCCAGACTGGGGTAAAATTTTCAGACACAAATGATTATAATAATTTCAATCATTATACAAATTTATTGTCACAAGAGTTTAAAATTAATACAGTATTTTTAATTAATTTCCTTTTAACAACTTGATTATTAACATTTGTTTCGGTATACAGTACCATCGTCAGAACGAACGAGTTATAAACTAAATTTAAAATAAAAATAAGCAGGAGTCAAGGACTCACGAAGTGGACCGAGTTTTTAATAAGTTTTATTTAATTACTTATATTAATATTTAAAGATTCGAGGTATTTTTGATTTAGTTTATTCTTAATTTTACAATGTTATATAAGTACATTGTTGCGGTATTTATTCTGTTTATATTAAATAATATTTCATTTATATTAAATTATTTCAATGATTCATATATTAATATTTCAACGATTGCATGAGTTAAGCTAATCGCGTTTATTATAATCATTTATTATTTAATTATTTAATAAATTTGTTAATTACATTCAGCAAGGCAAACTGAGATGAATTATCAATTTATATAGCACTTAAAACATTACTTAATTAATTATAAACTACGGATAGCGTCTAATGCAAATAGCTGCTTATGAATATAAACTATACTCTAATTATATGTACATCTTACGAAATATGCTTATCAACTAAAAACGAGAAGGGCGTATTGGTATTGCAGGTATGCAAATACACTTTTATATAACTGGCTCGGATTTTATTCGTGCGCTTCGATTAGCTGTACGAATCGTGATACGCTAATTTAATCTCTGACTCTGATATAGTCTACTTTCTTAACACCTTTACTAATTGTATACGAGACGTGTACATAATTCGTCCCAACTTTTTTAAATTGAAGCCTAATCTATAGCTTCAACTAAACAGTGTAAATCGGCAGGATTGGCTTAATAATTTTCGAAAGTTCCATGTCGACTTAATTCAAGTTAATAGGTTCGGATTTAATTCTTCGTTTGCACATATTTCATTTCCATGCTAAAAAGTAAAATTACGTATATATATATACATATATATATATATATATATGTATATATGTAACAGGATCGTCCAAATACTCGTAGATCCATGTATAAACATTGGAGTTTCGATACCATTTAATAATTTACTTTTTTGAATATCGTTGTATTGGCCCCATAATATCTAATGTATAAAATTGTTGTAGACAGGTGACCAAAAATTGTTAGGTCACCTGTCTACAACAATTTTATACATTAGACATTTAATAATTCATTGTGATGTTGAAGTTGATTTTGATGCTAAATTTATTGATGCTAGTTCCACTTCGACTGGCTTCTTCGTAAAGCTTTTGTATCTTGATTATTTTTACGGGAATAATGTACTGCTGTCTCATTCGGTTTAATAACTATCCATTTGTTTCCATACATTTTTTGAATTTTGTTATTGCTAAGCTCTATTCAATTTTGATGACAATTTTTGTAGTTTCTCGAAAATTGTAGCAGATTGATTTCACACGTTATCTCCATGTTAATTAGTCTAATATATTGGATTCGACATAAATAATTTCCATTTCTTATTTCTTGAATCTTTCATTATACAAATTGTAATTTTATCATTGGAAATAAAGAAGTTTGCTTCTGGTATAACCATTTGAAAGGTATTACCAGGATTTTGGTTTACAGGAAATGTGTATAAATTATAATATGTAATTGAAGAAATTCGAATCAACTATTGGACTTTCTATTATAAATATCAATTGAATTTTTCAACGATTGCACAAGTAAAGCTAATCGTGTTTATTGTATTCATTTATTACTTAATTAATTTATAAATTTGTTACTTACATCCAGCAAGGCAAACTGAAATGAACTATGAATTTAAATAATACTCGAAACATTACTTAATTAATTACAAATTGTGGACAACGCCCAATGCAAATGGCTACCAATTATGAATATAAACTGTACTCTCGTATGTATATCTTACAAAATATGCTTATTAACTAAAAACGAGGAGAGCATGCGATTATCACAAATACGCTTTTATATGATCTGCTCGGTTTTTGCTCTGCGATTTGGTAGGAATCGTGATACGCTAATTAAATCTATGATTCTAATATAGTCTACTTTTTGAACACCTATATTAATTGTTTGCGAGTCGTGTACATAATTCGTCCCATCTTTTTTAAATTGAAGCCTAATCTATAGCTTCAATTGAACAGTTTCGATCGGGAGGATTGGCTTAAAAATTTTCTGAATTTCCATTTCAACTTGATTCAAGTTAATGGGTTTGAATTTAATTCTTCGTTTACATATATTTAATTTCGCTGCGATTAGGTACGAATCGTGATACGCCCATTAAATCTATGATATAGTCTATGATAAATGATAAATCTTATGAAATCTATCGTATATAGTCTACTTTCTTAGCTCCTGTACTAATTATATACGAGGCGTGTACATAACTCAGGTATATGTTGTATGTTTACAGTCGTGTTGATGTGATGCAGAGTGGGTGATCATTGTTGATGTGTCATATGTGTTACAGGGGAGCTCTACTCGTCAAGCTGTTCATTAAGTAAGTTACAGTCTTTTGCTAGGTGTTTTTTAATTTGTATGGCTTTTAAAATATCTAACACAAATTACATATTAAAATCCATTTAATTCATACAAATTGAAAAACACCTAACAAAAGACTGTAACTTACCTCCCCTATAAGAAACATAAAATATCAACAATGACGATCCTCTATACATCACATCAGCGCCATTCTATATATACAACACATACCTGTTTATTTTTATTTATATCTAAACTCGTTCGTTCTGACGAAACATATGTTATAATAAAGTTGTTAAAAAATAGTGCATTTTACTTAATTTAAAAAAAGCGATTAGTTTTAAACTCTTTTGACAATAATTTTATAGTTTTTAAAATATCAAAATTTCGTAAAAAAAAATTAAATTAAATTAAAAAAATTACATAGAGTTTATTGTTTTGCTTTATTATTTTTATTATTTTTACTAATTTATAATTTAAATATGCCAATGAAAATTACATTATTATTATTACTAGTGGCCGCCCAGCATACAAATTTCTTTATTTAGATTTTCAACTCTCTGACAATAATCTTTCATTGCAATGAATGACCGAACAATGGATTAATACTTTCCAATTCAAGAGAGATTTCGCGCATTATATTGTTATTACGTATTTGATTAGAGTGTTCATGTTATCTATAATTGGCAGCATTGTCAACATCATAAAAATATAATTGCACATAACATGGTGAGAGACCATATCCAGCAGTCATTGGACCTGATTTGTGATAAAAAAACATCATGTATTTTAAAATGACACACTCCACACGTAACTGTATACGAAATTTTAGCTTCTGAGCTAACCATTGCAAATGATGAACTGTACTTACGAATGTTTTGCAAATAATTTTTTGAATTTATTTTTATTGAAGATTCATTTGAAGTAAGTCCATTATAGAATGATTTAAAGCAGCGGTTCTCAACCTTTTGTGTATCGCGTACCACCATAAGGAAATCACATAAAGTTTATGTGATTTCGTGTTTTATGTCATGAAGTAGAGTACCACCAGCATTTGAAAAAATTTTTTACTAAAAAAAAAGTCTCAAATAATAATACTTATGAAGTTATGGAAGGGTCCTTATATTTACCACTGGTACCACCTGGTGTTCTTTAATGTACCACCAGTGTATATTTTGCGTACCAAAAAAAAAAAACTCTCAAATAATAATAAAGTTATGGAAAGGACCTTATATTTTGTTATATTTAGCGTAAAAAAAAACGTCTCAAATAATAATAAAGTTATGAAGTTATGGAAGGGACCTATAAAGTTATGGAATTTTGTTATATTATATTTTGCGTACCACGTCGTGTTCTTTAATGTACCACCAATGTATACTTTGCGTACCACCTGGTGTTCTTTAATGTACCACAAGTGGTACCACAGGTTGAGAACCCCTGATTTAAAATATTCATTTTGACTTAAGGGCGGTAATATTGCTTTACTCTTATGACAACATTAAGTGTATGTAGTCCTTTCACCTAAAGTGATTTCAGATTCGAAATGTTTTGC
>WYDF02313180.1:0-14851 GCA_009867245.2 Adranes taylori
ATTCTATAATCTCCAAGGAAGTACAATGTAAAGTCCTTTTTCCATTTAAACTTATTTTTTGGCCTGTACAAGTGTTTTTCCAAACTCTTGCAAAATGGCCACTTCATCGGACTAAGTCTTTTGATATGAAACATATGAAATCCGTTAGATAACGATGTTTATTTTACAAAGCACAACTTAATAGCCTTATTTCACTTGAGATTTATTGTAAAAACTTGGATTTTAATGTAATCATGAACCAAGAAGTGCATTTATAAAACAGTTATGTGCAAACCGTTGTGTTGTTTTCATTCTTTTTCTTGGGAATATCACAAACGGGAATATCACAAACAAAATTTCCTCCTGAAGACATACACTCTGCGACAGTACACAGTAACCCTCTTTCGGCTAATATTATGGCACATGTTATGGACTTGACGTCTCCCCTTAAGTGTGAGCACCTTGGTGTTCTTAGTCTGGACTGTCAAAAGACCGGTCTCATCCACATTGTAAATTCGATGAGCTGAATGAAAGTTTCTGTTTGTCCGGATGTCAATATACTAAAAAAATTTGCAGGCGATCCAGTCTTTTCCTGCCATCTTTTGTCTAGGCTGAAACAATGTTTGATATTGTTTTTTGACATTGTTTTTTTCTGCCAACTGGAATGCCAACCTGCGTAGGTCATTTAAAGTTATGCCAAATACTATTTTTATAAATCCGAAATATGGTCTATAATTTCGTTCTCTTGATCTTCATTAAATACACTCCTTAAGCTCCCCATTATTTTCTTTCCTTCAACAGCATCTTTATTTTTTCTAAGAACTCTTCTTTTAAGAGCGTTTCTTGGAACGTTCAAAGTTTTGGCAGCCGTAGCAAACGGCATGTTTTCGTTTTTTACCGCATGTTTAGCATGTTGCAACGTCTCCAATTTTTGTTGGAACGATTTTTTTTATATGTGACACCCATCATTTCAAATCCTGAAAGAAGAACGAGTTATTGTAGCAGAAATTTGATAAGAAATCATAAAGCGGTTATATATTATGTATATAAAATTAAAAATGATACAAACCTTCCAATAATTATTAATATATTTTCATTACGAATGCCTTTTGGACACAAATTTCCATCTGGGCATTACAACATAAGAAAAAAATTTTAACTTGTGTTGTAGGTTACACAGATGTTGCAAAATTTGTTTGTGTAAGGCCTTCGTAATGTAAATTATATTAATAGGTAATTGTTAGAACGTTATTAGAAATTATTATCACATTTCCCGACTAATTGATACTCGATTGGACGCTATATTAAATTAAGGTTTGGAATAAAACTAAAGTTAGCAAGGTACACATAGATTTGTAGGTAAAAATAAGCTATTTAAGCTGTGACATTGCAAATAACTACTACTGTACATAAAAGAAAGGTAACAGGGATGATTTAACTGACTTACCTAACATCAGAGGGCTGAAGACACACAAAAACTTCTCCTAAATGAAAACTGACCGAGGTATTGCAGCCAAACACATATAATGGTGATGGCGTCCTACGAACTAGTTTACCCACTTCCCGTCAGGTTGCAGCACTTTCAGTGCATAAAATCGACTATGGCCAGTTTTCTGGCACTGGCCACTTTTCCAGCGCTTCCCCTAATAGCTATTTATAAAACTACTAGTCACTTATGAAACGTGTATGAGTACAGATGTAATATAAAAAGTTATTCGTGTATTTCTTACATGTTTTTGAGGATTTCGTTTGTTTATCCAAAACTACACCTGAAACTTCAAAACATTTAGACTCCAAAAAATAGTAATAAGAATATTATACTATATGGGAACGAAGCAAAGTTGCGGTGCAAATTGTGCGTCATGTGTACTGCTCAATTTGACACGCTGTGCCCATTGATTCACTAGTGCGTCATATAAATCAAATATATTTCAATAAAAAAGCACAATTCAAACAAGAAAAATTATTTAAAAATGAAATACTACACATAAAAAAAAATACTGTAATAATTTTTAAGAGTAAAAATGTAAAAACATTAAAATTGAACTTAAGGCTAAGGCCAAACTCAAAATCCCTAATCCCTATCTTGAAATTATGAAATATTTGGTAAAACACAAATGAAATTCTAATTGTTATATTATTTATTTTTGTGATACTCTTCAAAACAAGTGCCGACGCCTAAACCTGGAGCATCAGAACACTTTGTACAGTGATAGGGAGAATCTTCTCTTATTTTATTTTTCCAACAATATTTACACCTTTTTCTTAGTACTGTATTGTATTTTCCTCTCATTTCACTTTTCTCGGGTATATGGTCAAAAACTTGTTTGGTAGATTTTTGATTTTATTACTTTCAGTGTGTTTCTTCGGGAAGTATCTTCAATAACCGACATACAAAAATTATTATATGACAAGCGTTTTGTGTTAGACTAGCGGACCCGACAAACGTTGTGATGTCCCCCACGTGGTCATGTTTGAGAACTTTTTCTATTTCACCTTAGTACGTCTCTCGTATTCAAATCACAACAAACCGTTAATACGTAATTCGAAGATGGGGTTATAAGGAATCATAAGGAGCAATTTACCGCAAAAAAATTTTTTCTTGCTCAAAAATATAAAAGGAAAGCGTATTTTTCGGTGTCTGTGTGTGCGGATGTCGCAAAAAGTTGCTTCTAATCTATTGGACCGATTTTGATACAGGTGCACACGAAAGCAATTGTTTCATTTTTTTTTAAATCCAAAATGGCGGAAATGTGCCATTTTTTCACCAAAGATATCAATTTTCATAGTACCAAGCTGGCATTTTGTGTACGTATAGTGCCTTGCATTATAAGTCGAATAAAGAGTAGACTACGCAAATTTTGGATTGTTGACACATCCAAAATTTGAAAAGACTTTTCAATATATCTCAGAAACTGTAAAAGAAAGGACACTCAAATAAACTTCGTTTTATAGAATACCTAAAGCTCCATGGCTTTTATTCGAAACATTTTTTTCCAAAATCACAATTTAATATATATACAGGTTGTTATTTTTTTCGAAAACTTTGCGGTTCATTTTCTCGAAAATTTTCGCAGTAATTTTTTTTTAATTTCTTATATTGAAAGTATCTTTAATATTTAAGAGATTGAGTGAGTTTAAAAAACGGACGATTTAATATCGGAAGAATTTGATCTTGAAAAAAAATTTCTGTCCTAAATATTTCGATTCCTACGAAAGCTGTAAAAATTAAACTGGGGGAACGTATGTAAGACTAACGGACAACAATTCCGCCAATGTATGCAAGTGAATATTTTGATAGTCCTTGTGATTGTCTTTAAAATGATATCACATAGCTTGAAAATCGCAAATTGTCGACATGACAACCGACATTCAACATTCAGTCATATATGCATGTACGGCCTAAACAATAACACACCAAGTTACAGAAAAAAATATGTTACGTTATATGAGACCTACAAGACTATAAGACATAAAATTTATAGGTGTTTTAGTAATTGAATAAATGTTGTTATCAGTGGCGGATGTACATTAAAATTTTGGAAGAGGTTCAAGATGATTTTGGGTTCAGGAAAATTTTGGGCAGTGTTCATTTTTTCAGAAACTCAGTTTTAAAACGGGAAGACCGAAATTTCGCTCGCATATAGTATCTTGCATTATGCGTGGAATGAAATTAGTGCCAATGCTGTACCTACTATTGAACGCGACTTTGCCACGTTTAAAATTTTACAATCTTTTCGATATATATCAGGAACTATAAAAGACAGAATACTTGAATGAACTTTATTGTATAGGCTACCAAACGCTCGTTGAATTTTAAATTTCCAACATTTTTCTAAATTACAATGTAACGTATATACAAGGGGTTTTTTATTTTGTAAACCTTGCAACCCATGTTCTCGAAAACAGCTATTGTACTACATTGAATATCTCGGTCATTATGAAAGTTAAAGAAATAAAACTAGGGGAACTCAAAAGCGGACGAGGGGAAAAAGTGAGTCAAAAACGGCAGCAGGCTAAATCGGACAGCGAAGCAGGCCGAAGCGGCAAATATGGGGTTCAGGGAATTAATGGATAGGCATGAATAGAGGAATTCACAAGTCCAAAGCGCTCTGGGCAAGGGACATGCTGCTCTTTTCGAAATTTGCCGAAAAGAGAGCCAAGAGGGGTCGCAGACCATGGCAAATCGGACAGCCAAGCTGTCCGCCCTATAGGCAAGTGCGGGAACCGGGGGATTTATGAGTAGGCTAATTTTGGGGGGATTTATAGGTTAGACTAATTTTGATTAATTTACCCCAAACAGCTATTGTGCTAATTGATTTATAGAGGAGTTATAAGGTGACGTTCAAAATTAAAAGGTTCTACTTTTGTTTTATGCAAGATATAACAAAACGCTGGACGCTGGACGCTAGTATATGAAAGATAGGGTGGCAATCACCTCCACATTTTTTTTCCAATCGAGTTTTAGTTAGATTATAGCTGTTATAAAAATTGTCCATATACTACGAATGGCCACCATTTAGGTAGTTTTGCATTAGATTCATTACTACTCTTTCAGCATGTCCCAAGCCACCTAACTCATGTACTCATCTGATTTATCTGCGTAGGTTTATTACAAGACTCTCAAATTTTGTAAGCATATATGATTTTATCTTGTATTTGTGCATTTTTTGCACATACTGTCGGAACACAAGTTTTCCTCTTCACAGCAACATTGATTTGTCCAGTGATAAGTTTCTGTTGAGCTACACTGAAAATATTTTTTCCCTGAACATATTTAAGCAGAGGTCGAATTATAAACAAACGATATCTTGGCGTCCTCTATTTTTCTTTAGACATTTCAGCAATGTGTAAACAACGCATTATAAAAAAAATCGATCACGGCTCATGTATTTTGCAAAATATGGGATTGCAAGAAACCAATGGTTTTTCCAATAATCTTTGGGTATTTTATTACACTTCCTTTATTCTATAATATTCAGGTCCTTTAAAATTTTCTACTTATTTTTCAATAACATTTCTACTAACTTAAAAACGTTTAAAAAACTCATATTGAGACATTATTATACGTAAATCATTTACATCTCTTATTTCAACACTAACACTATATAATTTGTCATTATTATAACTGCCGTTTGAAAATCTTGGCTATTCAAAAAAATATCATTTTCTTCCTTTATTACTACTAATTTAGTCTAACAAACAAAAAAAAACTAAGTGAAGTTAGACAATTCTTTAACAGATTCAAAAGTAAGTAATTGATGTACATCCAGGCAATTTAAAAACGATCCAGAATCAGTGTGAATCACAATTCAGTCCTTTTGGAACACTGCAATATAAGTTTCGAATTTTCAAAATAAATTTATTGGAACGAGTGACGGGTCCCTCATTTATAAAGTATCTCATTTGAAGCCTCACTGTCATGCAATGAGGAAGTTATTTTTTTTTTCAAATACAAAGCGAATCATTATTTACGAGGAATTTCTCCTCACTTTTCAAAAGAGGAATTCCTTTTATTACAAAAGAGGAGATCCCCTTTTCTTCAAAAGAGGAGCTCTTTCTTTACTTTTCAAAAGAAGAGTTCCTCTTTTCTTTCAACGGAGGAGTTTCCTTTTTTCTGTTCAAAACAGGGGTGCATCTTTTTTCAAAAGGGAACGATAAACTCGTTGATGTTAATATTTGTGTACAACGGAACAACCTCGTTCGATGCACATTGCACGCATCAGTCGCAATGTCGTCCATACGGAGAAGATGACTTGCTTTGTATAATGTATTGACTCCGATTGTCATGCCCATGATTCCTCATTTCCTCTTTTGAGGCCTCATCTTGAGTTACTCTTTTTCAAATATGAGGAGATTCATGATCTGTGAAGAGTTATTTTTGTTTCAGATATGATTACTTTTATTATATAATGTGAAGAGTCTATATTTTTACTCTTCTTGGCCGGCGTTGCAACCAACGAGGTTAATACGTGGTGCACAAATATTATCATCAACGAGTAAACCCATGAAATAATAAATCCGGTTCATGAGGCCTTCTTTTGAAAAAATAAGGAATTCCTCTTTAAAAAAGAGGAACTTTTCTTTTGAAAAAAGTGGAGGAACTCTTCTTGTGCAAAAAAGAGGAATTCCTTTTTCGGAGAAAAACTCATCGTTAATAATAATTCCTCAACTGACGACTTAGATGAAGTACTTCATAAATGAAGAACGCATCACTATCAATAGTAGTTCTATTTTCCCTCACCTCCTATGGGTAACCTCTTTTGAGGCTTCACAAATAAAAAAGAGAAACTCCCTCATTTTCATTTAGTGATGCTACAATTTATTAAACAACAAAATTTCAACCACATTATTTATTAGTAGAAAGTTTGCTTAAAAACTAAAACTAATTTATTATTATTGCTCACACGTCTGATTCATAAGTTTCACCTCGACATAATAAATCAAAATTTTATAAGCTCTTTTTAAAACTACGTACCAAGTACATGTGTTTGCCGACTTATGTGATCCAAAACATGAACAAATAGTGTGTTTCAAATATCCAGGGATATTTTATTAGTATACCTAGTGATGATATTATTGAAACTTAATAAGAATATGTGTATCTTGAAAAAATCAATAAACAGCACATTTTAGATAAGTAACTTAACATCAATGCATGGTTTTGGCTTCATCCGTCGGGTGTCGTCACTGGTACTGATTTAGTATTATTTTCCACATATATATGAATTTCCATGTTCTCACCTTATAGAGAGGCACCTATGAAGGCACCCGTGAGAGGCACGCTAGCTCATTTGGTAGAGCACCTGACCGGCAATCAGAAGGTCCCGCGTTCGAGTACCGGGTGAATTGATTTTTACAAGACACCGATATTCATATTAATTTTCAATAATATCATCAATACATACTGAGTGACCCAAACACTCATGAAAATGCGTCTCATTCATTTCATAGGTGCCTCTCAATAAGGCAAGAACCTGGAAATTTATATATATATATAAATTTCATATATATATATATATATATATATATGAGGAAAATAACACCAAACACAGTACTAGTGACGACACCTGACGCATGAAGCCAAAACCATGCTTTGATGTTAAGTTATCTAAAATTACTGTATAATTGTACAAGACATATTACAAGTATCTGTGTTCTGAAATCATCACCACACTAGCTCAATTGGTAGAGCACCTGACTGGCAAGCAGAAGTTCCCGGGTTCAAGTACCAAGTCCGATGATTTTTTCAAGGCCCATATATTCACATTAATTTTCAATAATATCTTCAATACATACTGAGTGACCCAAACACTCATGAAAATACGTCTGATATTATACCTCGTCATATAAGTATACTTTAAAAAGAGGATCGAGTCACATTAGGGCGCCTCTGAATAAGGGTAGCTGATGTTTTAAATATCTTAAAAAATTTTAATCATATTTATATTCATAATTTACGTCAATTGTTCAGTTATGTAGCGTAACAATCATAGCTCAGTGGGCTGAATTATTATAAAGTTTGCTAATTGGTAAACTAGAACACCCACAATGCGAGTGATGACAGAAAAAGAAGGATTATGCCAAGCATGGAATGCAACGGTGTCCAACATGGAAAACCTAAAAACAAAAGCTAAAACTGCAGACTGGGCCACCTACAAGTAGTAGTGGATAACTAAGAACAGTATGGTGGCTAAGACCAATAGGCTAGTAAATAACTAAAAACAATAAAGCATAGATGGCAATGGCGAAGTTTACAATATACATCATGAAGTCAATGGAAGAAACCGATCACCAGATTGGATTGGTGGACCTTAGTGGCAAGGTATACACTTTACAAGTAAAACAAAAGACGAACGACTTTTACGATTCTAATTATATATTTCGTGGTTTTAAAATCGCACAGATAGCTACACAAAACATCAAATGTCGAGAACAATTGCTAGTAATTTTTAAAAACGGCACAGTCAATCTGTTATATATGCCTATGGAAGGGCAATGCTAAGCAGACCCGTCATGTTTATTTTTCCACAAACGTTCGCATAAATAAAACAACCTTCCATATGCATTATAGCAAACATCCAAGTAACAAATGATACTAAGGTCTATTCCATGAAGTACCAAAAATTACTTCTCGACCAAAAGGCCAAGTCAACAAATACGGCCTTACCTAGTAGGTAAAATAGAGAAATCGGTGGATGCAAAACAAATACCACTCTGTGCGTTTCTTGACATAGAAGGGGATTTTGACAACATCTCGTATGAAACAATAGAAGCAGCAGCACACAATAAGGTCCATTGTAGTTATAGGATACAATCCCGGGATCCAGAATCTCGAAATCCCGGAATAGCGGTCATTTACGGTAAATTTTGGCATTGATTTTCAACAATACTGGGATTTTCGGGATTGTCGGACATATTGATTCTAAACTATTTAGTTTGAGTTTTGATAAATGGACGTCTACTTTTGATAAAAGGTTCTTGAATGTAAACATTTATTCTGTAAAAAAGTTTTGGAATTTAAGCATTATTCGCATTTGTGAATTGAATGCAGAAAATTATATTCATATACTAAAAAAGCGCTCTCTCAATGTCATTTATCTTTGGACACCGACGTTATAGTAACCGTAAGTGATGGTCCAAATTAGAGCAGATCACCAACTTTCTTTTATCATAGAATTTATTTAGCCGTGTGTGATTTAATATACAACAAGAAGAAATCGAACACTTTCACGAAGGCATCCACCGTGACTGATCCAGATGAGGACCTAGACTGTTCATAAGCAGCATTGGTCGTTGAGACTGATAATTTTCAAAATGAGCCAGATGAAACAAATGACCGGAACATCAACGATGTTGTAGAAAAAAACCGATGTTATAGGTAAAGGTGTATTAATTTTCAAAGATCAGGATTAAAAAATGATAGCGTACTTCAAAAATATGTTAAATCCGAACATGGAAAAGAACTTCGATTGATTGCAAAATTAGATGATTGCTTGATTGTAAAACTAGATGGAATAACTTTCTTACAATGATTGAACGTCTTGCCGTTTTAAAAATTAGCATCCAGAAAGCAGCAATAGATGTGGACTATCCAGTACCGCTAAAAGAAGCAGACTTTAACCTCGTTGATGAAATAATTAAAGTTTTGATCCCAGTCAAATTAATCGTCGTTCTGAGGCTGATACTTTGTGCATAGCTGATGCTGCTCCAAAGTTTCTTTTTAAGCAATTGAATTACAATAAATTAATGTTCGCTGATAAATTGAAAACAGGTTTGCTAGAGCGCATGCATGAAAGATCACTGACAAAATGAGTTAACAAGTGCCAATTTCATAGCTTCCTAAACATATAAACTCAGTTTGTAAAAGAATTAAACGTGGTATTCAAGCATTTAAGTATAAAACTTTTTTGGAATTAAAGCATTACTATTCCCTTGTAAAATAAAATTATTTTTTAAAAATACTGTTTCTCTGTATCGTCATCAATTTTCATAATTTTGATAACTTGGAAATTTTGTCATCGATTATAAATTTGAAAAAAAATTCTGAAAATTATGGAGAAAATCTTATGCAAATTACAATTATTTGTGAGTGCACTTAAATAATTGTGATTTACATAAGACTTTCCAGAATTTTCTGAAATTTCATTTGAAAGTTACCAATATTTGAAAAGAGCTACCACAAAGTAAAACTTATAAAAGTGGTATTTAATAAAAATATTTCTAAACATTTTCTTTTACTGTACCAGAAGTTTTTTCAGATTTGGTTCAAAACATGAAAAATCATTATTTCGGATTTATAATTTGGCTCAAAGTGTGATTCGATTCATGGTAATTGGAATGGTGACTGTTATGATGTGCCTTGTCATATATCCACTAATAATACAAGACGGCAACCATTTTATTTCTGGTTATATTCATTGCCAATCAATGATATCAAAATGTTACATAATCAAATATATTATTGATCTTGTTTGGCTTTTAGTTGTTGCATCTCCTACTTTTATTGCGTTTGAAATTTTGTTTGTCCATTTTATTATTGTAGTATTTATTGGATATCAACATTTAATAATAGGTTTTAAAGAAATTTGGAATCAATTAAATGCTGAGATACCGATGGCATATGCCCGTAAAATGATTGTTGAACTGGTTGAACAACATAATATAATTCTCATGTAAACATATATGATTTTCCAAAGTAGTTTTAATAGATATCAATTTCAGCAAAGCAAAAGTAGGTTTGAAACAGCACAGCACATTCGTGTAATATTTTACCTTTCCACATAACATAAAATAGTGTAATCAGGAGCTTCAGTGTTTGTTATGTGCCAGTTTGGCAAAAATAGATATGTCCACTTTTGCTACTTTTCAGGAGAATTAAATGAAATTTCTGTCTTATTCAAAAAAAAACCATAAGTTGTAAAAATTCAGATTTTGTTTTAAAACCAGAAATGCATAATTTTCAAGTTTTGCTTTCATATAACATACATAATCATCTGTTCCAAGTAACATATTTGGTTATTTAGCAACATATTTGGTTATTTTGCTTCCACAGAAATTCGTGGATGTGATCTTCCCCATCCTTATTATACTGGAAGTCCTACGTTTTGATATATCTTGCATAAAACAAGACTTGAACGTTTTAGTTTTGACTCTCACCTTTTAAGTCGTCCGTTAAATTCAATTAGCACAATAGTGTCTAGGGTAAATTACACAACAATAGTCTAACCTATAAATCGCCTACCCGTGAATCCCCCGATCCTTTGCCGCGCCCTACGGCTTCTGCTCTTAACTCACATTTTCCCCGTATTTTCTAAAAGCTCTGATAGCTTCGCTGTCCGGTTTGCCATGACCGAGGACCCCTCTTGACTCTCTTTTCAGATAATTTCTAAACTAGTAGTCTGACATGTGAGCAGTCTGGCATGCGATCAGTTTGGCATACGAGCAGCCTGGCAAGCGAAGCACGCCGGGCTGCATTGGTCTTATGAATATGTCTGATTTGGCGCAGACTGCCAGGCATACGAGCAGCTTGGCAAGCGAAGCACGCCGGGCTGCATTGGTCTTATGAATATGTCTGATTTGGCGCAGACTGCTGACGTTTTTGACAACTAAACTCTATCCAGATGAAAACTAAAGGATTCCGAGGATACTGAATGAAAACTAAGAGGATACTGAATTTATTTGAGGGCACATGACTTCTTGACAAATAGACCGCACAAGGAGACACTACAGATAGACTTTGATGGCCGGAATGTTAGGATACTGTTTTGCACCTAATTGTGAAATACTAATGTCAAGTTATTGCTACTATGAGCTTTGAAAACGCCTACGAAGCAGCGTCCGTACAACATTCAGTACTTCTGAATTAAAATTCAAAAATTGTGTACGTGATTGCAACCCCATCTTTCCAATACTTAGAAGTCCTACACTTATTATATCTGGCATAAAATAAAAGTTGTTCCGACTATCACCGTTTAAGTCGCCCTATTAATTTCAATTAGCACAATAGTGTTTAATGTAAACTAAAGAACATTAGTTTAACCTATAAATTGCCTACCCATGAATCCCCAGTCCCCATATTTGCCTACTTTTCCGCAGCCTACGGCCGTTCTTGACTCACATTTTCCCCGTATTTGCGCGAATTTTACCAAATTTGCCCTTAATTGCCCTTATTTGTCCATATTTGCCCATATGTGCCCATGTTTGCCTGTATTTTCGCGGATAGCTGGGCCGTCCGATTTGGCATGACCTACGACTCCTCTTGACTCTCTTTTCGGCTAATTTCTAAAAGAGTAGTCCATAGAGTAATTTCTAAAAGAGTAGTGCCTTGGTCTTATGAATTTGTCCGCTTTGGCGCGATCTGCGGCCGTTTTTAACTTAATTTTTCCACACTACCGCTTTTAATTCACTTTTTCTTCATGTCCTCTTTGCGTAAAATTGAGGTTCCTGGGCCTTACAATTGTTCTCCAAGTTTTATTTTTTTAAATTTCATAGGAGCTAAGATATTTAATGTATTACAATAGCCGGTCTTAAGTAAATGGATCGCAAAGTTTACAAAACAAAAAACATCTTGTATATATGTTAACTTGTAATTTTAGAAAAAAAATGTTTCAAATGAAATTGAACAAGCTCTTGGTAGCGAATATAATAAAGTTTATTCAAGTGTCCTCTCTTTTATAATTCCTTAAATATTTCAAAAAGTTTGTAAAATTTTAAATGTGGCAACGTCGCATTCTATGTCACCTGCAGGGATAGCACTACTTTCATTCTCCGGATAATACAATATACTACATGCGAGCGAAATTTCAGTCTTCTAATTTTAAAACTGAACTTAATAAAATAGTCATTTTGAACTCCTCACAAAATTATAAATGTGCACCCCTCCCAACAACATTTATTCAATTGCGAAAGCAATTTATATCTCTCATATAACGTAAAACCATTTTTCCTGTAACCTTACATATATGAGCTATTATTTAGGCCCTACAGTGTATATAATATGACTGTTGAATGAGGTCCCTTGGAGTTACATATGTCAAATTTCATTTTTCCAACTTTCATAGGAACCGTGATATTTAGGCTAGAATAATTTTTTCAAGGTCAAATTATTCCGATGCTATGACATGCGAGTTTTAAAGTCGGTTAAACTAATTCCTTTAAATATTAAGGTGTCTTTCGATATAAGAACTTGAAAAGAAAATAGTGTGCACCTGCGTACCAAATTTCAGCCAAATCGGTCCAATAGGCTAATAATAATTCTTGAAAATACATACATACGTACAGGTACCGAAAACTCGACCTCACTTTTAATTTTTTGACCAAGAGAACATTTTTTTAGAAAAACTTTTTATATGAAAAATTGTTCCTTATAAATACGTTTTCGCGTATTAGCGTCTCTGAATTGCGTATTAACGGATTGCAGTAATTTCAATACAAGAGACGTACCAAGGTGAAATAAAAAAATTCTCAAAACATGAATCCTATATCTGTCATATACCTTATACGTGTTACATGCATATGTGGTATGTGAAAGATAAAATCATACCTAAATTTTGCTTGTGGCATACGTGCTGAAAATAGCATAATAAGCTTAGGAGAAAGAAAATAAAAAAATTGGAGCTTGCAAATTACAAGCAAAGCGGTATGACATTAAATTTAAGGAATACAATGTAATACATATGGTTTATTAGAATGACTTGCAGTTCTTCCTTCTGTATACGCTGGGTGGAACTGGATATTATAATTCTCCATCCTTAAGAGCAAAGAGCTTAAGGTCTCGGGTTGAGGGGTTGGTTTTCGATGATCTAACAGCACTCGATCTGCTAATTGCAGACAGAAACTTTTACTAATTGCAGTTCCTTCAATCTCACTTCTTGGGGATTTCTGGCTTTGCTGACTTCATGTAGTTGAAAGTCTTTTAATACCACTTGATGATGCCCGTATAGGTGGTCGATAAATATGTTCACAAATGTTATTTGACGTTGGATGTGTACGTATTGCATTTGAATAAGGTCACAAATATCGGAAATTAAAATTGTGTCATTTTTAGATTGCAAAACATGTTTTGAATTTTTAATAATTATTCAAAAATCCCTACTTGAAATTGGCAGAAAATAATGTAAATTATACTGAATCTCTGAGAAAGTTTGTATATCTAAGAAATAGATTATTTCGGAATTTTGCATGAAGTATGTAGGCTTAATAAAAATTTTAAAATATTGAATATAATTAGCTAAAATCGGAAAGGAAAATTAGCTTTAAAATGTGTGTTTAAATTTAATAATTCTTTTAGCAAATCATTATTTTTAATTATACTGGGGTGCATAATTTTCAAATGACAAAACGTTATCGAGTTTTCTGTGGCTTGTATCCAATTACAAATAACGTCTCCAATTAGAATCCATCAACACAAAAAGAAACAAAAATAGCATTAACTACAGGACATACTGTAACAACCTAAGCAAAATCTAAAGCGCATTAATAATAGAAAACCCAGCAACGACAAATAATAGCCGACTACCGCCAACAAACGCACCGTACCAAAGAAACCAAATACAAAACGAAATCACCTGAACGCACACTAACAAATAGAAAAAAACCAAACGCCACCTACACCACAAAACCAATAACAAGTTAGCAAGTAACTCAATACACTCAATCCACATACTCACACCAACAATATGACAGCAAATAAAGATGCAAATTAATTATATTTATGCATATAGTTAAAATAACAATTTATTTATCTTTTGTATATCTACATTATCATCTACAATTATCTATATTATCTCACATCTAGCATTTAATTATATTACTTCATATGTAGCAGATAGCAACCTACTCAATATACCATAGCATAGAAATTTACACACAACATTTTAACAATAATAGCTTCTTGTATTTTGTAGCCTGAAGAGGTTATATATTAAACGAAAGCTCGCAATATTTAGAATTTTATTAAAAAGCATCGGAATACCGCAAAAAACAAAAATACATACAATAATAATAATATTAATACTTCTAGACTATAAATAATCATATAAAATTTGTTTTAGGTTTACCCGTGAATTAAACTCCTATTGTAGCCGCATTCTATTGACGATGCAATGGTTCTATTTGTTTTGCATGACAATATCGCTGTACCTTTTGGTTTTAGAAACAACAGAGTGAGCATTTTTTCTTCCCTGCCTTAATTTATACCGCAAGAATAAATAAGAAAATAAAAAGAAACATGAACTGTATTTAAATTGTTTTTGTTATATTTTCTTTATATCACTTTTACGAATAAACTTTTATATATATATATATATATATATATATATATATTTACTGCGGCGGCTCGTGAAAATTTTTTATAGGTGTTTACTTGACT
>WYDF02313191.1:0-14851 GCA_009867245.2 Adranes taylori
ACTGATCTCAATGATTCCCCAGCCAGTGCGTACAAATTTCCAGGGTTTCAATTTCCAGCTGCACACCATTACGAGTGCTATACTCAGAAGAGTAATATCCCTCCACCCGAACTCGGTATGTACGATCAGATAGGAAACTCCGGATCCATTTGATGGGGAGGTTACCTCGGATTCCCATTGCGTCTAACTTGTACAGTAATCGTTCCGTCGGTACTTTGTCAAACGCCTTCTGGAAGTTCAGGGATTCATCCTTGTCACATTTTCTAGTGTACTCATCCAGGGCAACAAGCAAATTGCTGGTGACTCATCTCCCGGTAAGGAATCCATGTTGCGAGTCACCAAGGGAGCCATTCTCAAGTAGGAATGAGGTGATGTCTTCGTCTACTATTTTCTCCATATATTTGCACGTTATGGACCTGTAGTTCACTATTTTAACTTTATCACCCTTCTTATAGACAGAAATAATTGTGGCCTTTTGAATACTGTTTTCAAAGATTGTGTCAATTGCTTGTGATATTGTAAGTTCTTCTATGCTTGAGAATGTTAAAACGAGAAACACTCCCCTCTCATTAAGAATTTCTTTGCATTGTCGTAAGTATGAGAACGTATCAATTAGTATTGGCTTTCTCCGAATTCGGAGTGACAGGTAACGTGTTGCTTGAAATATCCTCATTGTCCTTTGGAAACCAATTTGTTTCTGGAAGATTATAGTCTCCGAATATATAGAATTTACTATTGACATTATTAATTACCAGATCTTCGATGGTACTGCAGTGCCCTTCATATAATTGAAAGGGAAAATTAGGGGGTGTACATACTCCTCCTATTATTATTGTTTCGTGTTTTAATGAAATTGAAATAAAGAGTTGTTCTACATTACTTGTTATAATCCTATTTCTATATAGCAATGACTTGCGAACTGCTATGAGAATGCCACCTCTTCGTTTTTCTCATTAATGTCACTGCGGTCTTGCCTGCATACGTTATAATTTTTCATTTTAGTCTCAGCATTTCTGTAGTTTCGATTAAGCCAACTCTCGATTATAATTATTATATCAAAGTCTGTACATGTGCAGCCTGTTTAAATTTCGATAACTTCGTTCTTATTCCGTCTGCACTCTGACAATATAGTGATAGGGGCTTATTTCATTTAACTGGTGGGAGCAATTGTTTAGGGTTTCAGTAACTATTTTTGGGACGCCGTTCAGATATTTTATAGTAATATTATTTTGGCCATTACGTCGTCTCAAATCTAATTCGTTATTTAATTTTTTAAGTGGTCACGTTGTCGAACTGTTATATCTGCCGCTATTTTTATTTTTCTGTTTTGCAATATGTATTTTTTTAAGATATTTCTTACTGTGACTGCATTGTCAGTTATAACCTTTATAGGACGAGTTTTTCCGTCGAATTTTCGTCCGCATCGTAGAACTTTCCTAATGGATTTATTGTGTACGACTTATTGTGTGTATAGTTTCGCTACCGTTAAAAGAGCAATACGATTAACATGAATGATAATCTGCAAATCTTTTGATAAGACAAATTCGTTTTCAATGAGATTTCTTAGCTTCGATTCCTATTCAGACTTTTGTTAGCCTTTTTTTTTATTCCAATAGTTTTAATAAGATTTACTTGCAGTACAATTTAGTACATTTAGTTGAAACATAAATACAGTGTTGTATCTCACTAGTCTACATTTAGTTGAAACATAAATACAGTGTTGTATCTCACTAGTCACACTTACAAACTGAATTTGAATAAGTATTGTAGTAACTATTTTTATTCTAACATTTTAAATTGTTTTTATGTTTCTATAGATACAAAAAATAACGATTTGTCGTATGTGTAACCAAAAAATTACTCTTTACGAATTGGATAATGCAGTATATATCAAATTACCTGCAAAAGCAGCGAGTTACGATGTCAAACAAGGTATAAGCGCATTCTTTTCGGGAGAAAGTGACGATCAAAGTTTTTGCTCACGTTGCGAGAAACCTACGACGATTTTTAAACGCGTCACCTATTATCCTCGTGTTCTGACAGTAAATATAGTACGGTAAGCGATTTTTTTATATTTTAAATGATACGTTTTGCTTAGAAACATGTTATGGTGCTGGTTTTGTTGAAAATTCATTTGGATACAAATTTACCCGCACCACTTGGCATGTTCAATAAGTTAGCCAAAATCGCTTAGAATACTTTTGGTCGAATAATTCAAACGAAATAAGCACTCTTCGAACAGTATTTCTGCAATTACTAAGAACGGTAAACTTTTTTATCGGTGATTTAAAAACTAGGATACCCGGCTTTCTAGTCAATTTTAACGTCTTCTCATGTTTTTATTGAAAATTATGGCATCTATAAGTTTTTGATTGCGACATAGTTTCTTTGCCAAATACTTTCTCATCTGCTTTTACCACTTTTTGCAATTTTTCAAAGATTAAATTATGAATTGCGCAAGCAATTGTTATGCACGTAGCAAATATTAACTTTAAATATAATTTTTGGTAGCATTCTTATATCACTTCATCTTCATCTAAAGACATAGTTTTCTTTAGCAAGGGAAATATCCCTACTGGAAGGTCCTTCTTTATAAGTGTATACATTATCGTACTCCTCAGATGTTTATGCTTTAGCCAACGTATCTTGGAATGCAACAGAACGGTATGTCCACACTTTGCCCTAAATTTATTTTATTCAGTTTTTAACAATCTGTTTGAATTTTTTTCCACTCAAACGTACTTGTCAAAATATAGTTTCGAGAGCAAAAAAGCAATCATGGGTTACGAAAGAACTAGTAGATCTGAGAAAGAAAGTGTCTTTCTTTTATGATCTTTCCCAATTTATCACGACTTTTAAATGAAAGGAGTTAAACAATATATACAAAGAAAACATTAATCGAAACTAAAAAATGTACAAGAATCCTGTAACAAAATAAATGTATTTGGAATATTATCAATAATTCCAAATTCATTAAATTAAGTAGATCTCTTCTTAATTTAATGTAGATCTCTTCCAGTTCTAAAATTATCAGAAGGCAATATTCTCGGAGATAAAGATGTTTGTAATTTATTTAACGACTATTTCACTAATAGTACTACTTCTTTACATATTGATAATTGGTCTAAGTTAGATTTCTTTAGCGAGACTAATTCGTGCTCTTCATCCCAGAGATTTGTAATTTGGACATTACTAGAGCTATTAAAGAGTTACAAAATAAAACTTCTTATATAATAGATTATTTCTCAAATTATATTTTAAAAGATTGTCCCTTATACTTAATGGCTCGTCTTACTTTATATGTAATTGCTTATTTTTTGCAGGCGTTTTTCCTAACATATTAAAAATAGCTTTGGTGTCCGTTATTTAAGAAAGGTGATTTTAACGCTCTAGGAAATTGTAGACCTATAAGTGTACTAGCTGGAGTTGCCAAGATTGTATAAATCATTGCAAACGAGAGAACAGTTAGTTTTTTTTAATAAGTACCGCTCTGATAAAATAATACCGCTCTGATAAAATTTCTGACGGCGTGCTGGGGGCCTTGCACATGGGACAGGTCCCTATAGGTCTCTTTGCCGATCTGTCCAAGGCTGATTGTGTCAACCACAAATTACTTTTACCTAAGCTGTATATCTTAGGGATAAGAGGTTGGAGTCATTAGCTAAGTGGTTGGAGTAATACTTGTCCAACAGACCACAAATCGTTGCACTTAATATATTTGGTTTGAGAGAGGATGCTGATGAGTTTAATATATACAGCGGAGTATATATCCAGTATATACTTTATTTAAACCTGGAAAGTCATATTAAGAATGTCTTCCCAAGCACGTTGGTTGTATCTTCTACGGCTGATACAAATTTTATAATAATTGGGGATAATCTGCGAGATCTAAAATTTCATACGTATTTAGAGAATTGCAAGTCTGATCTGAGTAAAATGGGCTTTGTGTAAACACTCAAAAGACTGGTGTTACACTTGTTAAATCAGATCGTGAATCAGTTCTAGATTCACCGATATATCCCATATTGATCAACTAACTTGTTGTCCACTATCCACCAACTTGCTTGGAATTCACGTGGATTCAGACATGAGATGGTGTAGTCAGTTCGAGTAGTTGGCCGATTAACGAAAATGACGTACTGTCTTAAAATTGCCTCTTTCCACAGCAGCACTGCAATACTCAGAACCATGTATTATGAATATTTTTTCTCTTGATGTCCTATGACATTTTATTGTGGGGTTTTAATAAACTCTGAACGACTATTTCTAATTCAGAAACGAGCCGTTCGTATCATATGTGGTCTAGGATGGCGGGAGAGCTATAAGGTGGAGTTTAGCTTTTGACCTTCCATCATAAGCTTTCGACCTTCCACGGCTTACATATCTGTAGTGCTCTTTTGTTCGTCTTAGAAACATTAATTTATTTCTGCTAAACCATTACAGTACACGTCACAAAGATCTGCTACTATTACCAAATCATTCATTTATAATGTATGACAGAAATATTTTCTACACGGGTCGCACACTATATAACGCTTTGCCTAGGGATTTACGCTCCCTACGCTGTTTCAAACAATTCAAGGTTTTGTCTATATTATTTGATTGTGCCCCTTTACTCAAATACTGAATTTTACAATTATTTTATTAATTAGTTTGGCAAAATAATTGTTATCGTTTTATGTATTTATACATAAGGTTTCAACTAGTCTGCTAAATTGAGAATGTCGAATTGAAAAACGTAATTGTTATACGTATTGTAGTTTTTATTTTTACTTAATGTATATAGTTTACTTCATTTATTTATTTCTTTTCTTTTAACCTGAATTTTTGTGTGCTTCGTACATCCATTGTACTGTAAATATTTCAATTGTTTCAATAAAGTAATTATAATTATTACTATGGTTGATTAGGTACTTTTGTTTTTTTATGTCTCCGAACTCCACTTACTGAAGAATTTTATTTGCTTTTCAGTTGCCCTCAAGTGTAGATTGGCTTTAAGCAATTGCATATATGGAATCTTCATAATGCACCAGGATTCTATTCTTAAGAGCACTACTTTTTTGCGAATTCACACGGGTTGGGAATTGCATATTAATGGTAGACTTTAAATAGTAATATTTGAACATACTATGTCCGTGAGTCCATGCCGAAATTAAAATTAGCACTTCCGGAATTACAACATAGTTACGCTACTGACCGGATTTGCTATGCTGCAATAGTTTTAGTTGATTAATCGCATATAATGCAAACTATTGTTAAGTGTTTTATATTTAATCTAGGTAGCCATGGCAAATTTTTGTGATCTAAGGGACTTCATTCACGTAACTATTTACGATGGACACCTGATAATGGGTATCATTTTAAAGAGAATCAAGAAAGCTATCGTAGTTTCTTAAAATATGCTGAAGTTTTCGAATTTGCTTTATTGTTAAAAATTTGATTGGTACAGCAACTACCTAAACTGACTTGATGTGGGTCTTTTATTCTTATATAGACGTTCCCGAAGTTTTTTCTCAATTTTATAGAAATTAAGTTATTTCAAATAATATATTTTTTCAAAGTTGCATTAAAAACTAAGTCGTCCGTTCTTTTAAATGCCCTTTATTGTTTTATTATTAGAGAAGCTACTTTTACAAATGTTAAAAAAGATTAGATCCATCTTTGAGAAAATGAAATCCACAAATTACACCTAAATACATATCTTAAGTCTTCGTTTAAAAAACTTTTTCTATTTCAATTAAAAGCAGAAGTATTCGTAAAATAATTTTAAAATTGCATTAGAACTAAAGTTAAAGCAATTTGATTATTCTACTACAAATATTTTATCAGAATGTTGTGTTCTATAAGATTTTAAATTTGCAGATACAATTATGACACTGACCATCATTGTATAACAAGATGTAGCTCACCATGCAGTCTCCATTTTTCCATCAAATTTGGAATGGCGAACTACAAATTGAGAAGCGTGTCTGTTCATGTGGGCGGAGAAGAACTTGGCCATTATTTGGCGTATGGGTTTCACCCCTTCCAAAAGAAGTAAGTATTTTTAGTTTGTATTATTTTTACATAAATGAATTGCAGCTTTTTGGTCTACGGCGTTTGAAAAGACAAATAAAACGTGGAACCAGTTAGATTTTACTATTATCCGTACGGGATATCCACATTATTCCCATGCGTTCGAACCAGTTTTTCCATTCTAAAGGTCTCAGAAACATCGTTTTGGCAGCTTTATGAAGTGATGAGAATTGCAGTCCACACATTGTTTATTTGACATTCGGGAATACAAAGAAGTCATTAGGCAATAAATCACTTGATTAGGCAATAAATAAACAAGCAATGAGATATTAATTCGCTGATAGACGTACTGTCTGAGAATTGGCATTGTTATGATGAAGCATAATGCTATGTTTTCGGTTGGGTTTTCTGATTTCGTTGATGACTTCTGGCAAACAGATTGTTTTATACCATTCAGTATTAACTTTTTTTCGATCCTCTCATGAATTGCTTGTGACATATCTAATACAACCGAAGAAACAATCGTTTACCTGGAACTGCTTCGTGAACAAATTTATTTGATTCGGTTTATCATGCTATCACCCAAACAGTTGATTGGTGCTTAGTGTCCGGCTCCTTCGCATATACAACAGATTCATCATCTGTAGCATCGTTTTATATGGATTTTACTGTTACTTACTTATGCAATTCCTTACAGCAAGTGATAAGAGACTTTTTGAGTTTTAAGAAAAGTTTCAATCTGTCAAAAAAAGTTTTTTGAGTTTTTCAATACTGACAGAAGCAAGTCGACGAAGAAATTCTGTAAGCTGTTGGTTGTAAATAGCCTGTTCTGACGTACTTTTTTACCAAACGGTCCACCAAATGATTCAAAGTTTGTTGTTGAGTTAGGCCTTTACTAAAATTGTAAAAATCATCCAACGAAAACCTTCACGTGAAAGTTCTCTCAAGACAAGTCTCGAGCAGTACCATATCAACTACTTTCAATAATATTGACTCATTTACAATTTACTCCTATGAATTGTTATATTTTATTGTTATTTTCATTATTATTATTTTATTTTTATTACATATACTTATTGTTTGTTTTTATTTCAGCTGGTATGAATTTAATGATACAATTGTAACTGTCAGTAATTCTTTCCACTGTCTTCCTGACGTTCGCTCTGGCACATATTTGTTATTTTACGTTTTAGAAGACGATGAAACAATTTTGAATCTACCATTTTATACAGGCTAAAAAATAATTGACGTGATCTAACGTTCTTGTTTTATGCTTAAATATTCCATTCGTTTTAATCTGCTGATTAAGCCATTCCAAAATCGTGCTTAGCACATAATGTTTTAACTTGTATTATTAGATTTTTATTTGTTTCCGTATTCAAAGTCTAGCTATAATGTTATGAGATATATAGGAAATTAATTTGAACAAATTACTGGAAACTGTGTACTTGATTTGCTCAAAAACATAAAAATATCGGAAATGGAAAAAATACGCTTAGAATATTATCTTTTTATTTAAAGATTTATTAGTCAATTTAGTTCGTTTTAATATTTTCCAAAATATATATCACTTACACACAGGAAATTATTTTAGATAAAATATAAGAATTTAATCTTTTATAACTTTGGAACCAGAAAGTTTTTTCAATTTCCGCAATCTGGTGGCTATCCTTTTTTGAATGTGCCCTATAAATTCTAACTTCTTGACTTTCGGATCGTCTCCCTATGGCTTTCTTTCGACTATTTGGGCTTTTACTATCCTTTTACTTCAAAATAGTATTTGTAACTCACATTTTTATCTGTTGACCTTTTAAAAATATATTTTGCATCGTGTACCTCCATTCCACCACTCGAACCGGAATAATTAGCCGTACACTTTTCATCATGATTATTTTATGACGAAATGCTTTGACAAAATAGAAACGCCCAATATCTTACCAGTATCAATGTTAGAAGCATTAACTACTTCGTTCAATGATGAAAAACCACGTTTCTGTCAGGTACGATCGATAGTAATAGTCAAATCTCTGCTATCATCATTCGCCCTGATTGCTCCATCCAAAGCACCATTTATTAGAGTCTTTTGGATTTTTGTTCCTGTTGGTTTTTGCAAAATTAGCTGGAATCCGGTATGTTCAGTGTGGTATTCGATGTTGGAATGTTCAGTAAACCACACAGCATTCGAGTTCCTTCACGGCCGATTCCAATTGCCCGTAAACAAGCCTGAGATTGAAATCAAATAATTTACTTTTTCTTCCCCTTATTTCACCTGGTGTCACATTAGAAAGTTCTCATTAGAATCAAAATTAAATTTGCTGTCAAACTCCAATCCAATTATTTTGCGCACAGTAGTGTCAATTCACTATTCACTATGCCCACAGCAATTTTTTTCGCTATCTGAAAAAAATCTTCGTATTATTTTCACTTGTAGAATCAAACTTTTCATAATACCGTAAGTGTGACTGTACTCTACGTGTAGAGCAACTTGAATGATTTTTTTTATTACCAGAACTAGAATCCGGCGTCGAACTCTTGAACTAGCTGTTCCAGTGTGAATACTTTTTTTTCTCCGGGCTTTTGCGATTCTTCCTTTTTTTTTGTAAACCTTCAAAGAACTACGAGACATAGTAAAATAAAAAAGAAACTATGAAAAAGTAACATAAATAAAATAACGGTGTGATCAAACAACGTCTTTCACCAAACAATAACAATTAGACAACAAAAAACTTATAAGTAATTCTAATATTATCATCAATTTGATAAGAAAAAGACTAGAGTTGCCAAGGTTGTATAAAATAAAACATGTCAAGAAGAACTCAGATAAATTGTATGACGTCGCATTGAAATGCCGCTTGACATGTCCTTGTGTCCTGTAAAATGATATTTTTTTAACACTCAATGTAACGGCTCAACAGATCAGGTTGAATTTTTTTGTGTATATTTCTAAATATGTCAGCTATAATCTGATTTTTTGATAAATAAATAATTACCAGGAGCTGAGTTATTCACTTTTGAGTATATAAATAAGTTCAATTTTTTTAACTTGATGTACAAAAATAAAACATGTAGCAAAGCAATCAAAATCATCGATCAAAATAGAGTTGACAACATATCAAAGGCACGAAAGATGTTTAATGGGCGCTGAGAAAAGGTACTCAAACGGGGTGTTTCAATGGGATTTCGTAATTATTCATGCTCCCTTAAGTCAGGTTTTATTCGTTTCTACATCACTTCGTCATCGCTTTTGAAGAGTCATTCAAAAACCAAATAAACTAAAATTATTCAAAAACTAATTATCTTAAATATTTGAGACTTCGTAGTCTTTGAGTTTGATAAATTAGGAATGAAACATTTTTGATCGTCTATTTCCCATTTTATCCAAAGCTGAGATATTTACTCCTAAACAAGTGATAAATAAAATCATTTATTGGTGCTAATTACAAGTTACACATGTTACAAATAATATTCTATACAATAGTAACAAATAATAATAATGTGCAAGTATGACAAATATGATCTAATTCTACTGTCCAACCAATGACCAGGACCGCCCAGCGCTCAGACGAACCAATCCATGCCAGACCACTCCTTTAAATTTAGAAATTCTGTTTGAAAATAAAGTGCTTTTCGTAGCAGGAAGTTCTTGACCGTTTTTAAACTGTTTGAAGGCAAGACATTTGACTTGTTGGGGCAGATGATTGTAGAATTTAATGGCCCATTACCTTGTACTATTTTGCATTCTAAATAATCTGTTGCTTGTTAAGACAATGCTTGTTTTATATCTAGTGTCGAAATTTTGTATACTTTGGATAACTTCCCAAATTCCTGAACAAGTAGCACACACTTTGTAGGATGTAGACAGAAGGCAATTTTAAAATTTCTAATTGAATGAATGTTTACCTACAATCATCACGAAATCTGCAAAGATTCTTATTGCTTTTTTCTAGAGACCAAAAAAACCGTGTCTGATTGACGAATGCAAAGCAACACACCACAACTGAGATGGCTATGATACATAGTATAGTAAGCTATTTTTAGGGTTGTTTCAGGCACGGTACCTGCAATGTTATGTAGAAGAAAGATAGAATCTACAAGTTGTTTAGCTAAGTATTGACCTTGTTCAGACCATAATAGGGAATCGTCTAGAATTAATCCTAGAAATTTAGAACTGTTCGAAGTTGCAATTTCCGACAAATTCCTTTTTAGGGTAAAAATGTGTCGTAGATTTAGTACTATTTAAGTTTATTTTTGCAGAACCAATTCTCTGCATAGTGCATGGCCTCCCTGCTTTTATTACACGCCTCGGATATTAATATAGGGCTCTGGGTTATTCCATGCTTTACACTTTACACACGGTCCGATAAGTAGGATTTAATCTTTTACTTCAATAAAACTGACGCTTTTACTTCGATAATATCAAAAACAAAGATATTCTGACTTTGAGCGTATTACTTATTTTCGATATTTTTATTAGAATTTTGTACCCAGTTCAACAAAAACGAAACTAGTATAAATAATTTCCTTTACGAATTTTATTATAATCAAATAAAAGTGCAATTATTAGAAATCAATTTCAATACGAATTTTTTAAAATGTTTTATTACAGTTATGAAATCATTGAAAAAATGGAAGTTTATCGTTTGTTTAACGTATTTAAAACTATAAACATATGTAGGATTTACTTCGTATGCGAAATTTAAAGAATGTGACTATTTATATTATAATTGGCTATTTATATCGTGGTTTGTTATGGTATGGTACGTTGACTACTCTTATGTTCAAAGAGAGGTATTTGAATTATATTCACTTTTCCCGACCTGGTATTATTTTGGTGCACGCATTTTGGTTTATGTTATGCGAAAGCATATTTTTGAAAAAAATATCTAAATTATTAGGTTTCGTTCACATTAAAAGGTGACGGCAGAGTGCATTAAAAAATTCCAATGTGTACATAAAAAATTTTCGGACGATGTGTTATAACATTTTGATGTTCGTTTAACAAGATCTTTTCAATGCTGTTATTTTGGATTTTCATTTAGGATTTCGACAATTTTAACTTTATGAAATAACTTTATTCCACCCTGCATTGATTTCAGAACATTCTTCCAGTAAGTTTTTATTTCATAATCTACCCATATTTTAATAAACTTTTTTGCCTAATTTAGGATATATTTCTGAATCAGTTAATAAACTCTTTGAATCTTAAATAAATTGTAAGTAAACTATGAAATTTAGTTTGAATATATTGTTTTAAAGTCCAGCATAATGTTCGTCATAGTATCTGCCATTGATGCTAAACATTTTTTACAGGTATCCAATTCTTAAGAAATTCTTCCTCAACTGATGCATGTTTATTTGTTTCTCCTATAAAAACTTGTATAGATTTACAAATTTCAAATAGTTTTTTTTCTGTTTTACAATACAATACTAACAAAATTCCAAAACTTTATAATTTTCGACATTAACCCATCACCCGCCATAACTTGTATATAGAGAAAATCCATTAAAATTTTATCAAATTAGGTTGTTAATATAGAAATTAAGCTAAAAGTATGCATATTAATTTTTCAAAAATATTAGGGTCAAAAACATAGGGTCCCATTTCTGGGACATTGGCACATAAGAATCTAAAATAAATTAACTACATCACATCTTTTGCACAAGAACAAATTTTCAATAGAAAGCGGACAAACAAAACTAACGCATTTATTATGTTGTAAAACATTTTTATTTGGCATGGAAATTCACAAAGCATGTGTCATTTAATGAAACATCGCATTTACGACATATTCTAGTTGTTTTCTTCCTGCAGTAAGCACATCTTCGTTGTGTTTTTATAGGCTGAACTAAATGCCCCTTCCATGAAATCGTATATCGTTAGAAACTCTGCCACGTAATAGCTTAGATTTTTGTGGTCCTGGTCGTTTTGGTGTAGAAGTTGTTGCCTTAGAAAGGTAAGCTAACACAATTTTTCTTCGTACCTCAAGAAGTTCAAGCTTTTCCTCTGGATATAAAATTTGACAAATTCTCCACGTGTTCACAACTGCAATGTCAATCATTTGCGTAAACAGCGCCCACCACCATTTCTTCGAACGGATTCTCGTCCTATAGAGTGAGATTTGTTTGTCCAACATATCGACGACCGCCCATGTGAGAATTATATTCTTGGATTACCGTCGGAATTGGAAGATTTACATGCTTTTGTCTCTTGTAGAATACCGATTGATATTGCCTAAGGGTTCAATATTGCTATAATTTGTAGCAACAGAGACAGGCTTATTATCATTCCACTTCAAGATCAGGATTTCGTTCGATTTGTCAAAATTGTAATCAAAAAAACCTCATTCTTTTTCTTTGGCCATTTGTTTCGAGGCCAATAAAGGACAATTACCAGTTCGATTTTCTCGCACCGTTCCAGTGGATTTGAGATTTATTTCTCGTAAATAACACAACACAGATAACTGGTAAAAAAGTTATAAAACATAAAATCGCTATAAAATAGCGATTTAAAATACGTTAATTCAATACAGATTAATTCTTTAAAAATTCTATAACTTATTTTTTACATATGTAACTTATGACGACACGCATGTTTAAAATCACAAACTTTTATTTCAATTTTACCAAATTAATTATATTTTAATCTAGTTAAAACTTATTTATATTACGAATTCAGGTCAGTTAAATATAAAATGTCGATTAATTTAAAATTTTGACTTAATGTATGAAAATTATGTTTAAAAGAGTCCTATAATTAGGACGTTGGCTGGTATTGGGTTAAACCATTCCTGTTTCATCTGTATAAAATTTGTTTTTGAGATCGCATTCTAATAGTGAACGGAAGAAATTGTTCTTTGCTAAGCACTAGCAGACTGTGATATATTTTCAGTTATGAAAACTTTGTTCGAGATTTGAATTATGTTCTTTAACATTATTATCAGCCATTTATTCTGTCATCCTACTCCATCAAGTTTAGTGTATTGGCTCGTATACCAAAATTGTAGACTTTCATAAGTTTTTTGATCTTATGACTGACTATATAAAAGACATGATTTAGATTAAAAAATAGACCAGCCACTTTGAAATGTTTACTCCAGCAAGTCATCTTTTTAGACCCAGGATAATATTTTCGTGTTTCTTCTCTGCACCAAGTTTGAAGAAACTGTAGGTGATATACTTTACGAACTTCTCGAAGTTGGTCACAGTTTTCTTACTGATAATTTATACCAGTATCACTTATTTTTATGTCATTTTGATTTGCGATTTACCACAGTAAATCTTTCGTTATTAATGGATGTTTGTAAATTGTTTTCTGTATAAGATTTCAGTGTTTGTATTGTTGGTCGTAGAATGATTTACACCAGAGATGCCCAGAACTCGGGTCGCATGCGACCCTCCATTGATTTGTCTGACCATAAAAAGTAGAGGTGGAGAACTATCGATAGCTGCAGAGGCCGATAGTTATTGATAGTTTTACTAAAATGTGATAATTGGGAAACCATACATGATTAAAATAATATATTTTAAACTGCTGATGCAATATTTTCAGTCGTATGATTAAACTTCTAATTATGAAATGGATAAGACCACATATCTGAAAGCGAAAGATTAATCTATAAAATGACCTGTTATAATTAAAAATGCTATGTTGCTTCCTGATGTTTAAATATCACTTCTTAAAGCTACAAATTCTGTGTTTGATAACTTGCAAAATTTGCTTTAATTTAAGCTTGAATTTTGACTCGTTAAATAATTCCACTAAATAGTTGTCTCTTCTAAGGGTGTTTTTGCTGGAAAGTTCATATTTAGAATCTAATAGATGTACAACAGATTTTAACAAACCTTTTATCATTTACATAGAGAATGGTTGATAATCAGTTGTATGCTTTATCGTTCTTTCTTTTGTGATAAGTTCTCTTTCAAAAGTTTTTTTTTGAAAAATACTTTGATAAAGTACCTTTCAGTCTTCTATTCATGTTAGTGCTCGCTGTGTTAGATATAATACTTTTAGATATATTGACATGAAATCTTTTCAAATGGTCAAAGAAATTAAATGTCTTTTTTCCACTAGTTTTGTACTTCATTGCATTTAACAAGTTGTTTTTTTTGTCTTTGTAAAAGTAACTCCACACATCCGACATTTTCCGTTTTGCCATTTTGAAAACTCAATAGTTATCCTATCATTATTAACATTTTCTTTCTTTTGCATACAAAGTTTTCCGTAAAGTTATAGCATTCATTGCTCCATAGAGTTCTCTCTCCTTCCTGGTTAATTCATTGATTCATAGAGCTCTCGTGTACGCATTGGTTATATAGCCGTCTGTGATCCTTCTGTATTAGTAAATGCCACGTTATTTATGTGATTGTTGTGGATATGTAATATGCATGAGTAACTACTGTTTGTGTACTCTTATGGGATATTGTTTTTTATTAAGTGTTGAAATCATATTGAGTTGAGGATTTTTAACTCAGGCATACCTTTTTTTATGGATATCCTGTTCTATGTGACAGCTTTCTGGTGATTCCATTTCGGACCTGTGTAGTAGAGTGTATTGATACTGTATCGTTTTATTAATGGGGTGTATATTTCATGTTATATTTATATTAGCACATTTCCATTTATGTATATCGCTTTCATAACTGTTAATGTGTGGATTACAATATTTACACAGTGTGGAAAATACATACGATAAATTTTATATTACATCTCCGTTCCATAGTGCAAAAACTATCGCAAAATAATTCAGGTGATGTGTGTTTATTATGGAGGGCCAAGATAGATTGACGAGACCTACAGCATTCTTATGTATTTTACAGAAATGTTATATATGTATAT
>WYDF02313202.1:0-14850 GCA_009867245.2 Adranes taylori
ATTTTTGGTCACCTGTCTACAACAATTTTATACATTAGATATTACGGGGCCAATACAACGATATTCAAAAAAGTAAACATAGTTATTATGGTGGTCACACTTTGTGACCATTTTTACTCACTTCTCTTTATTTTATCGAAATCTATATATGCCTATTGACTGGTTTATTTAATTATCTTTTATTTGACATCAACCTTGAAGCCCTCACTGAATTGAGTTTGGAGATCATAGACTCCCCAATTTAGTATACATTTCCATGGCTGAAATTATCAATGTTTTTTTAAACTATAGATTTGTCAAATTTTTGAGTATTTTAGCATTTTTCTTTAAGCCAATACTAATCCTGTGGAAAAGAACACAGTTTTCTGGGATTAATAGAAAATGGAAGTCAATTTTTTTCAAAAATTCATAACTTTTGTAGAATTTTTTTTTTTTTTTTGAATAATTATAAGTCGTTTTGCAGAGAGTTTTGCAGTTTTTCAAATTCCGCAAACAACATATTTTTAACCTTGTCGGGGGAGCTGTCATCGGCTTGAAATGCTCAAAAATAGGACTTCTCCAGTTTTTATCTTTCATATAACGTATAGGTATGTAATACCTATAGGTATATCAAAGATATAGGATTCATGTTTGACATTTTTTTCTATATCATCTTAGTACGTCTCTTGTATTGAAATTATTGCAATAAGTTAATACGCAATTCAAAGGGGGGGTCATAAGGACAATTTTTCATCTAAAAAGTTTTTTGTAAAAGAAATTTTTCTTGTTCAAGAAAATAAAGGAAAGGTCAATTTTTCGATGTCTGTTTGTACGATGTACGTCTGTATGTTCAAGAATTTCTCCTTCCCTATGGGACCGATCTGGATGAAATTTGGTAGACAAATGTAGGCTATGAGTCCGCAGAACGGTTTTTTTCAATTTTTTAATAAATACAATATGACGGACAATATGTTGGACTTATAAATCCATAAATCCTATATATTTTTTGTTCAGAAAATTTGTATTCAAACTAGGAGATTGAAATTTTGCTCACTTACAGTAGATTGTATTATGCGTCAAATAAAGAAGTTCCATGTTGCCAAATTGTATAGGAAGCGGTGTTGCCACGTTTGAAGCTTAATAAACTTTTTGAAATATCTCTGGAACGATAAAATATAGGACATTCGAATAAATTTTATTGTATAGGCTACATGAAGGCCCTTCAATTTTGTATGACACATTTTTTTCCAAAATCAGAATTTAACATATATCCAGGGTAGTTTTTTGTTTTGCTAACTTTAGGATTCATTTTCTCGAAAAGTTTCGCAAGAATTTTTTAAAATTTGTGTCACAAATTACTTTAATACTTGAGTGATTAAACAAGCTGAAAAAAATCGCATGTCATAGCGCCGGAGTAACTTGGCCTTAAAAAAACGTGTAATACTCTAAATATCTCGGTTATTATGAAAGCTGGAGAAAATGAAGCTTGGGGAACTTATGTAAGACCGGGGAGCCTCAATTTTGCCAGTGTGATCAATTGAATATACTTGACCGATTTTGCGCAATAAAAAATTGTTTCAAATACTTTTTAGTACCACCCTGTATATTTTCTTATATTTTGATAGCCCTTCTCATTCTATTTAAAATGATATCTTTAGGAGGGGTTCAAAATGATTATTTTATTGAGAAATTCAGTTTTAAAATTAGAAAATTCAAATTTCGCTCCGCTATAGTATATTGTATTATGCGTCGAATGAAAGTAGTGCCATCACTGCAAGTAGTATAGATCGCAACGTTGCCACATTTAAAATTATACTTTTACTTTTTTATATATTTCATGAACTTATATAAAAGATAGGATACTTCAATAAACTTGATTATATAGGCTCGTTCAGTTTTATTTGAAACATTTATTTTTTCTAAAATTATAAACTAGCGTATATACAGGGTGTTTTTGTTTTGTAAACTTTGCGATCGATTTAGTTGAGACCGGTTATTGTACTACATTAAATATCTGGGTTCCTTTGAAATTTGAAAAATTAAAACTTTGGGAACAACTGTAAGATCCAGGTACCTCAATTTTACGCAAAGCGGACACGAAAATAAAGTGACTCAAAAGCGGTAGATGGGGAAAAATTATATCAAAATTGACAAGAGACCGCGCCAAAACGGACAAATTCATAAGACCAAGGTACTACTCTTTTAGAAATTACTCTATAGGCTACTCTTTTAGAAATTAGCCGAAAAGAGAGTCAAGAGGGGTCGTACGTCATGCCAAACAGGACAGCACAGCTGTCCGCGCCTTAGGCAAATACGGCGAAAATGTGAGTCTAGCGCGGTCCATGACGTAACCAAATTTGGTGACCGGGGGTAAGCGGGGGACTCATGGGTTAAACTAATGTTGTTTAATTTACCCTAAATACTATACTGCTAATTGGATTTCATAGAGGACTTAAAAGGTGACAGTCAAAACTAAAAGGTTCAACTTTTGTTCTATGCAAGATATAACAAAACGTAGGACTTCCAGTATATGAAACATTTTTTACGCTATTAGTAAATAATAGAATAGACATCACATATTAAAATTTTAGAATTTTTAGAATTGATTTAGTGTTCATAAAATAGATATATTTTATCGTCACAAGAACAATTTTAATTTTAAATATAAACAATGTGAATGATTTGCTATAAAGAGTATCTTAAATTTAATATATCAAGAAATTTACTTTAAATTTATTTTCATATTTGTTAAATAAGAAATTTTGATTTCTACTTTTTGTTTGGTTTGTCCACTCTATAGCATCTATCGTAAAAAATGACGTGCGAAGTGCGTTTACACAAACAACACTTCACTTCAAACAGTTTTCTACACATTTTAACTTCATTGGCGTGTTGCTGGGAAGAAAACGAACATCAGGTGCTGTTTTACTTGCCTGCCTTAGCCATATAACCGTTTCAGTTCTCCGCGATTCATGATGTGATGTGATGATTTCTGATGACCACCACCATATAAAACGTTATAGTATTATCATACACAGAGACGTGTAGGCGACGTGCGACGACTAACTCGACTTACGAACTTACTAACGCTTCAAACGTCGAACGAACTATTTTCGAGTCCGTAATTTTCATTTTTCGCTTACCACCCGATCACACCGCGCGCGCGGGGCAGCATTGGAAATTTGCGCGAAAAATCCGTTGTTGCATTTGCTTTGTTTGCGTCGCCGGCCAGCTGATTGCAATTAGTTGCTTAGTGGTAATTAAACTCTTGGTAGTTTTTGTTATGGCTATTTGCTTATATGTTTCGTTTCGCTTCTAGTGTTTTTATTTCAATAATAAATGCGTTTATCAAGTTTTATGGATGCTTACTGGAAGATAATTGGTGTTTTTATGACGATAATTTTTTAATGGTTGTGGATAGTTTACCATATTCTTAGTTATTTTATTAAATACCTAACATGTTTTAAACTCGATTTTAAGTAGTATGAGTTTTTTGTCTGAATTCTGAGTTCACTTTTTGGAAATGTTCATTTTTTTATATAATCATGGGCGTACACAGGGAAGCCCCCCGCACATTTTTTCTCTTTCCCACTAAAGCATTCTGGTTAATATAAAATTGAGCACATACTGACAAACGGGCGTCCCCCTTCCCTTGACTTAAAAAGTGCTAGAAACTGCGTACGTCCTTGTTGATATTCTACTCAAAAAAATTATGGGGTTTTTAATAACTTATAGCTTTCTTAGGAGTCTATGATGACGCAGATAGTAATATATTCACAACAATAAATTTATGTTCAATTTCTGAGTACGACCCTTTCGTAAATGCAAGACGCATCTTCAAATAAAGAATAGGCTACCTGCTGTTTTAACTAATGCCTCTATAAAACAATCCCGAAATACTTCCAAACAAACTATACACAAATTTTTTACCGCGGTACCGGTGTGGAACTTTAGAACAAAAATTAATTTTCATGAAATTTAATGAAACCATTTTTTTTATCGTTGAGGCACAAACCATCTATAATGTTTTTATTTCATATGGTACTTGAGGTTTGTATCTATTTGGTGTCTTGCACATTGTTTTGCCGCCTCTTTTTGATACTCCTGGGTCTGCTCCTATAAGTCCGACTACTATAGCTAATTTGAAATCCTTCAACGTCATTTTGGTGTGAGCTTTATTTCTATTTTGAAATTCAATAAAGGCATTTACGATCGTCAGATTTACGAAGTGCCACCATTTTACACAGAGCATATCTGTTTTATCTACATAGCTTGTGCATGGTTTGACGAAAATCTAGTTTAAATAAGAAAACGCACAATTTTTGTTTTTATCATTGATATTTCAACATAGTCATTTTTTAAGGCAATACACTTCTCAAGACGACTTTCCAACTTCTTCATCCCTTCCGAAACGTAATTTTGCTCGAACTGTTCAAAATAGTGCGATGTTTCGGTCATCACTTCATCGTTTGTTGCAAAAGCCATTTTTTTAAGGTTTGGTTACAGGAAGAAGTCGCAAGGGGATAGATTTGGTGAAGACGGTGGGTGGTCGATCAATTCGCGGCATAATTGGTTCAATTTTGCCTCCACAACGGCCGCTAGGTGAGCGGATGCGTTGTCATGATGGAAGAGAACTTTTTTGCGAGCCAAATCAGGGCGTTTTTTCTTCAATTCGACGTCGAAACGGTCCAATAATACTACGTAGTAATCGCCAGTTATTGTTTTACCTTTTGCCAAGTAATCAATAAGAATAATCCCTTTCGCATGCCAAAAAACAGTCTTCATCACCTTAGCGGACGATCGGAGTGTCTTTGGCTTCTTCGGTGGGCCTTTGCAGCGTTTTCTCCACTGCTTGGACTATTCCTTCGTCTCTGGCGTGTGATAATTGACCCACGTTTCATCAGCAGTGACGTATCGACGAAAAAATCCTTCGGATCACGTTTTATCTTCGCCAAAAGCTTCTCCGAATCCGTCACACGTCTGCCTTTTTGGTCAATAGTGAGTAAACGCGGCATCCATCGCGCAGATTGCTTTTTCATATCCAAATGTTTGTGTATGATGGCGTGTATATGCTCAGTTGATATGTTTACAGCCTCAGGTAGCTCACTGATTTTGATTCAACGGTTTGCCATAATCATATCATGGATTTTCTTGACGATTTCTGTGTTGTGACAATATTTGAGGGTGATCAAATTTAATTGTTGCTAACAAGAGTGCAGACTCGCCATAAACAGTATCCAGTTCGGCTTTGTTTTCTGTATTGTTTTTCCCTTTCTTGGGAAGCAACTTAATCACTGAACGATATTAGACTTTTTCTGTTTCACAAATTTTGACAGACACCGGTGTTGAATGACAAATGTCAAAGCCAATATGCCATTGGTTGTCACGGAACGTCATCTATCGAAGGCTAGATTTATCTCAAACCACACTCGTATATTCTCGACTTCCATCTAATTTTTTCTTGAAACCTTTTGTAAATCTTCAAGATTGTGGAAATTGCTAACGAATCTGACTGATTTATTATCTTTCCATTTTATGTATAACAATCCTCTGCCTACTCTCCAGTCAAAGTTGTCTCATTTCATATCTTTATCTTCCATCAAATTTTTCACTTCATGATACTTTATGATACTCATCATCAGCATGTTTCCCTGTTGTCAGCATGTTTCCGTGTTTGCCTGTTTGCTGAAAATTGAAAATGAAACTGGAATCGTGGTCAGACCCATTCTAAATGTGATCCCAGTCCAGCGCTGGATTAAGCTTTAAAAATACTTAAGTCGGATAGCTCTTCCCTCTAAATACACACCTGCGTCTATATATGTATATGATAACTATAGGAGTCATAAATATTTAAGATTCAAGATTTTTATTTTGAAGTAAATTTTGGAGTTCCTTAAGTCGGAGATTTCATCCCCCTCCTCCCGCTTGGTACCATCAATATAAATTTAATTACTCCTTTTATGTTTTGTACCATATTTATTTTTTTAACAATCAATTAAAAAACCTTTATTGGCATAAAAACTTACAACATATGACAAAAAATTACAATTCATTCAAAATAAAATTCCTTTAATACAATAAGACCTTTTCCTCTCCTAGAAAGAATAAGTAATTTTTACCCTTACTTTATTTTATCCCCTCAATGCCCTTCTTTTTTCTTTTGTTCCTCAAAAAAAAATTTCGATTATCTCCATATGGTTTATTTCTTCTCTCAAACACAATCTTAGATTCCCTGCCAAACTGCTTTCTTCATCACTTCAGTTCATTCCGGTACATGCATTCATCCAATGCTACCACCTTTCCTCACCTCTCCTACATACGTTTATATCTTATATCTTTTAACATCATTTTGCTAACTCGCCTCTCTTATACCTATCCTCATATTTTTCCGTTTCAATTCAGAAATTATCACTTCTATTCCACCTTTCTCCTACATTTTCCTCTTTCTTTTCTGTATTATGTTTATTACCTTCTATCCCCCTTTTAAGCACACACCTACATTTCTTGCAAACCATCTTTCTATATCACTCCGTTCAATTCCTATAGATTCATTTATCCAATGCTCCTAATTTTCTTCACATGTACCACATGTGCGAGACATCCTGTCATCTGTTTTTATCCAGAGCCTATTCCCTCTTTCCCACACCTAAACCTCGCAATTATCCTTTATTCTTTCATTGTAACCGTGGCTCTCAGGTAATCTGGTACACTACCGCTATTCATGATATGTTTGTATTTCTTATTGTATCTGCTGTCTCTAATCGTGATCCCATCTTTCTTGAATTTCAATATCATTCATCCTCATTTCTACTTCATTCATACTCTCTTACGCATCCCAGATTTTCTCCAGCCATCTTTCACTCCACCACCCTATCATTTCATATGCACTCTTTCTGTCCTTTAGCCACTCACTTATGTTCACCCCTTTCTTTCCATCTTCACAACTTTTCCAAAACACTGTGTTTACAATTCTATCACTTTCAAACCCCATTACCTGTTTTTCATATCTTACAACTTTCGCAGTTGACTTATTCCAACATTTAAATTGCCAAAATTCAACTCCTAGTATTCTTTTAACCAGATTTTTTATAAATCCCTCAATTTCTACCCTCTCTCTTACACCTCACACTTCAGCCCCAAATAACAAATCCAAACTTTCTTGCCCACACACATCTTTACCTCTCCATAGATACCTTTTTTTCACCACCATTTTTGCCTGCTCATTGCTATCTATTTCATTCTCTATCTAATTTATCTGACTTGACCTTTTTATAACAGAATAAATAAAATAGTTTTAACATATTGAGAAAATACAATATTTCATAATATTATAAGTGCAAATACTTAAATGTTGTAATAATAAAGAGCGTTCAATAATATTATCAAATGTGGTCAAACTTTAAAATAGGTAAATAAATTATTCGTTACGTGATTCCAAAATTTAAACATTAATTTATAACAATAGGTAAATTATCAATGTTGTATTTCGATAAGAGACATTTTCATTATTATTAATGTTATTTTGTTGATTTAAAATAAAACGTGTTTAATAGATGCATTGTATAAATAAATACAGTGAAAATTATAAATTACATTTGTGCATAATCCGATAAGTAAACTCTGGAATACAATATTTCGATTATTTTGTGGGATTCAATAAAGGTAAAATATATTTTAATATTTTCTATCTAATTGATATACAAGTATTCCAGGAGTAAAGCGCCATATATCAATCGCTATTAGGATCTGTCATTCTAAGGCAGAAGTGTTCCTATGAATATAATCCCGAAAGAAGGGGGTTTAATGAGAAAAATATTAATAATAGTACATCAGTTTGCAAACTGACGCCGACATCCAAATCCAAATGCACATGAGACTTGGTCTACCAATCATGCACCAAATCTCTCGTGAGCACGAAACTCACATCTCCAGTCGCAGCTAAGAACCTCAGAGTTAGCTGTAGGAGTGTCGCCTATAAATCACAAGCACATTTTAACGCAATTTTAACAATCGAAAATAATAATTTTATCTAATATAGCTTTCACCAGACAATGGTGTCTAGTAGCTTAACTTATAACCGTTCTCAGTCCTATAATATTTTCACTCCCAAAGACATTTTAAATCAAATATGCTAAGAGCCAGGAAATTGGCTTCTATGTAACACAAATTTTCAGTAGAAGTGACTACATCCGGCCTCCTCAACTTAGTAAAACAAGATAATCCTCTCCACTTGTCTTCCATATGTTGTACTCAACTCGGCTAACTAATAGGACATTTTGATGATCAGGGAGATCAGGAAGACTTAAATTCAACATTTCTTCATGGCACGAGTCAATTTTGTAAGGTGGAGTGGGAGTTAAATCTAGTATGTTTTAAGATGTTGGCCCTTATATAGCAATTGTTGGTTTTTATGAAAAGAGGAAAAGAAGTCTTTGCTTTGATGTTTTCAGTTTTACTTTGCGATTTTTAATTATGGTTCCTTTCTCCAATCATATTTTAAAGACTTCTGGATTTTATAATTGGGAAGGAAGAAGGTTCAAATTGGTAAACCCCATATTACGTGGCGCCTTGCATCTTTCTTGGGACTTTAAACCAGTTGTGGACATATCTTCATTTATTTTTGTTTTACGAGGGACATGGAGAATTTTCAAATAACAAAGCATGCCCGGTGCACGTAGCTGTGTGGAATGTGACACATTACACTCCATCCCCCGTTGGAATTGAATATGTAAGGGGATTGGAGAATTTGTGTGAAGGGATTTTAGAATTTATCGTCCTCTTCCGCCTGGGACTGGCAACAAGTGATAAATTACCTTCAAAAAGCTTTAGCTATATCATAATCAACTGATGCCGGAATTTGGTTAAATAGGTGACCTGACTTTGTTGTATCGTCTAGTTTACTTGTTTGACTAGCAAGTAAGTGCCTGTTGATCTAAAATAGGATAGAGGTGTTGTTCGAGAAGATATTTGTTTTTTTTTTGTCTTTTTAATTTTTATATAATAACGCTGAGGGAATCATCTAAGGGAAAATGGATTGATTCAAGGATATTCTGAAGGTTTTCATAAGGTTCCTGCATAACTTAAATTATTCGGACTGGCGGGTTGGGGATGGATCTGCGTGGAAGTTTACTGCGATGGTAACCGGCTTCGCAGCCGGTTCGAGAAGTTTAGTGGACTATAGGATTATTTCCTGTGTTCCGTCTACTCGGGTATATTGCTTGAAGAGATTTTGTTCGGCAGAGTAATGTTCATAGAGGAGTAAACTGGGAAATCGCACACACAGCTTGTGAATTTTTCATAGCGCGTGCTCCACTTTATACTAATTTTAGTCAACTTGTACGACAACTTTTAATTGAGTATTTGTGGTATACTCAATTAAAATTTACTATTTCTCATATTGACATTTTTTTATCGTATGGCGCGTATATAACAGTTTTAGTAAATTTTATTTTTAGGAAAGGCAAATACCTAAACGATATAATTTATTCTACAAACTGCAAATAGTGTTTCTCCAATAAAATGTCACTATATAACCACACACACGAGGTATGACCAAATAATACGCAGAATTATTATTTGTCTGGAATATTCCTTATTTATTCCTCAGTATTAAATTTGCCCGTTCAAAGTAATTCCCATTGGCCATAATATATTTCTTTCAGAGTTTTTTCAACTCTTGTCCGAAATTTAATTTAAGCTATGGCGTTTAATTGCTTTGATCTCGTGTATATCGGCAAAAACTCGTCCTTTGATGGTGTTTGTTATCTTCGGGAATAAAAAACAGTCGCAGAATGCACTATCGGGTGAAATTGGAGGATGGGGCATCAGAACTGTGTTGTTTTTGCCAAAAAAATCAGGATCATGCAACGAAATGTGCTCAGATGCATTATCGTGCTGCAATCGGCACGAGTTAACTCGCGCACAAATTCTGAAGTTTTCTTCGGATTGACCCACGTTAAACAGGACAGGAACAGGAACACATTAAACAGAATAGAACTTCCAGGTAGTACATTACCGCATTACCTGGTGGCACTATTTGGTAACAACTTTTACATTCACCATTTATGTTTTGTTGAGTAATTTTAGATTGTCATTGATTTCATTAAGCAGCGTTAACTCAACACTGCTTTTGAACGAAATTCAACAATTTGGGAACAAATTTTACTGCCACTTGTCTCATACCCAAAACTTCTGAAATAATAGCTTGATATAAACCAAATGAAATGCCAACAACTTTAGCAACTTTTTTGATAGTGATTCGGCGGTTGTCCATAAGTATTTTCTTCACCTTTTCGATATTGTTATCAGTTATTGATGTGCTAGGATGCCTAGGGCATTCGTCGTCCTTAACATCTTCGCTGAAAGCTTGTACCACTTATAAATGTTTGTTTTATTCATAGAAGAGTTACCAAAAGCAACATTTCACATATCCAGCACTTTGCTGCATTTTATTTTATTATTAACACAAAACTTAATGCAAATTGTTTGTTCCATTTTTTTATAAGTAAAAAATCACCGTGACACTAAAACACAGCGAGTAATAAACTAAATAACCAATATGGTTGCAATTGTTAAAATATATTTAGAGAAATATCTACTAACAAAACATTGACAGTTATGCCAAAATAATACTGCTACATTCCTGAATTTTTCTAGCTAATTGTTATGTACAATTAGAAATTGAGCTTTTCATATATTATGTGGAAAATATTTGACATACTATACAGAGTGTTTGGTTTGCCAACGTATATATGAAGGAGGTGGTAGACGAGTCGATTTGGAACTTATTTAACCAAAAATTCCATTATACAAAATGCAAAAAGGAGGTAATTGTTCTGCAAAATATGTGAATATTTTTAAACCACTTTTGGATAAATATTAATCGCAGGTGAGAAATTACTATTTTGGAAATGATTATATTATAAACGATGATATTGCTGTTAAGAATGCTGATTCTGATAACAATATCTACAACTGATGTAGTTGAAAGCATTGACGCTATAAGCGCCGAAGGAGAATCATTAGTCTGATTTTAAATTTAATAATGACGATTCTGATACTAAATCTAGAACAAATCTGAAAACATTAATTCTATAAGAGACAAAGAAAGAGAATCATCAAAGCTTGAGTTTAAATATGATCATGTGGAAAATAACGATGGAACTGAAAGCAATGATGATGATGACGCTGCAAGTGAATATGAAAGGGAATTATCAGACTCTTCAGTAGTAGCCTAAATTACCAAAGCTAAATTTTTAAGCGCGTTGCAAAATTAAAAAACTTGTTGATACAAATGCTGATGATGGAATCGTGGATCTACTTAGATAAATGGAAAAACACAGCGTTCGCGAATATCTCGCTGCGTATAGGTATATGTATTTCACTTCTGAACGGCCGCGTATTATTTATTGGAATGATGTTAATGACTTGGTTGATCGATTATTCGATCATCAAAACTTCATGCAACTCGAAATGCTAGCTATTGAAATTATACAACGAAATTATTGCTATTGAAAAAAAGCTGAAAAATAATGGTTATATAGCTTAGTTTATTAATAACGTAATTGTTAATAAAGTTTTCAAATTAATATTTTTCAATCATTTAATTTGTGTTTTATTTTTATAGTATATTCTTGAATCTGTTTCTTTATTAATCGGAGCTATTTCCTATCAGAATTGTACTGAAGGTGCATTCAATTATAGAAACGCAGTTGATATTGAACTTATAAATATTCATAATTATACTTTAATGTAATTCAACTTGACCATAATGACTATATTGAATTTTTATATATTTTTTAAATGCTACGTGGTTCCTATAAAATGCTACTTGACACCTGCTTAGCTTCAAATGATACCTGATTAGTCCCAAATGACATCTGATTCCATTAAAATGATACCTGATTCCTTTAAAATGCTACCTGTTACTTGATTTCTATAAAATACATGAATGTAATCCAACTTGATCATAATGGTTATATTGAATTTTAATATAATATTGTACGGAAGATGAATTTCAAAATCGAAACTTCGATGTCATTGAAATTCTTATGCATATATAGAAACATTAATGTAATTAAAATTGTTCATAATAATGCTATATGGGCTATATTGAACTTTAATGTATTACATTGAAGATGCATTCACATATAGAAACGTCGTTGACTTTGAAATTGTATACTGGATTCTCAAATGACAACAGTTGTCAAATTATATTATTTTCATTTGCTGATATCACATTTTAGTATTTTTAATAGATTTTTTATTCAAATTTTTGGAATCTCCCCTGTATATTATTCTTCTATCGACCCTCGTACAAATCTAGTTACTTTTTTCATCTTAAATCTAGTAAAATTTTTAAATCTAGTTACATTTGTTTCATTTGAAATTAAAATAATGCGTCCAATCCCCTATTATACCATAAATGGTCTGTCGTCAGTCATATTACATTTTCAATTGACAGCTGTCAAATTTTAGCACATTTCAATATTTTTAAAAGATGTTTATTCAAATGTTTTTTAATGCACCTGTACATTAGTTTTACTTACACCCCTCGTAGAATTTATAGATCTAGTTATAAATCTAGTGACTTATTAAAATCTAGTTCATTTTATTTAATGATCATTAACGCTTTCGCCGCGCCGCGCCACAAAAACCGCGCAAAAAATAAGGTTAATTTAAATTTGAACATGCATGTTATAACAAAAATATTTTCAAGCCAAGATTATATTGCATTTTTTATATTTCGCATTTTTTAAAATTTCATTCAAAACAAATCGTAGGGTAAATACAAGTTTGGAGATTTATTTGATCTAATTATAAATACCATACATATATATTTGACCTAGTGATCAACTGTTGGTCCGTTTTGATCCCATGTCTTATGAACGTTTGATATAGAATTCCAAATAGTTCAAGGTTTTTTGATCTAATTAGCAATGCACATACATTTGGATCTAGTTGATCATACCGCCAAGTAGTTCAAGGTTTTTTTAGTGTTTCATTTGATCTAATTAGTAACGCACATGCATGTATATTCAATTTATAAAAAATATAAAGAAACATAACCTAAATATAATTTTTTTACATTTACCCTTCATTTTATTTTTTGTTCGCAGAAAAATTGTAGTTCAACCGCACATTTTTGTGATCGATTTAACGTAATTATACAATAGGTTTTTTGATCCAATGCATTTGTTTATGGACGCTTGTCTCAGAAACCCCATATAAGTCAAGGCCAAGTGATCAAATGTTGGCCGATTTTCGATCCAATATATTTCTTATGGAAAAATTGTCACAGAATCGGTATAGCTATACTAAATTCAAATTTTCGAATCATTTTCGTTTGCAGATAACTTGTAGTTCAAACGCACTTTTTCGGTTTATTTAACTTAATTAATTATACAGTCGGTTTTTTGATCCAATGCATTTCCTTATGGACGAGTGTTCCAGAAACCCTATATAATCCAAGACCAAGTGATCAAACGTGATCAAATGTTGGCCGATTTTCGATCCAATATATTTCTTATGGAAAAATTGTCACAGAATCGGTGTAGCTATACTAAATTCAAATTTTCGAACCATTTTCGTTCGCAGATAATTTGTAGTTCAAACGTACTTTTTCGGTTCATTTAACGTAATTAATTATACAGTCGATTTTTTGATCCAATGAATTTTCTTATGGACGAGTGTTCCAGAAACCCCATATAATGCAAGACCACGTGATCAAATGTTGGTCGGTTTTCGATCCAATGTATTTCTTATGGAAACATTGCACAGAATCGGTATAGCTATAGTACCATTTATTAATTAATGGGTTTTCCGAAAATTAAAATTATGCCTTCGGTTGAAAATTTTATTTCATCCGTCCACAAAATGTCGCGTTAGAAACCTATCGTCTTCTCATTCAAAATAAATGTACTAAAATTATTTCTACAACTATCCGTACTTCCAGGTCGCCAAATTGAGTTCTGCAGCAACTCGTAATCGATGTGCATTAAATGCATTCAAAATTTGTTCATCTTTTTCAAGATGTCTTTGATTATTGACTCCAGGTTCTACGTGATTCAGATTATCAATTTTATAATATGTATTAAGGAACACGCCCATATTGGGGTAAATTTTCTTTGAAGAATTCTTTCACTATAAAACTTTACGACAATAATAAAAGTTCGTCGCAATTTCTTCGATAATAAATGCTGAATGATATTTGCTAAATAGTTTAAAATACCTGAAATACTTTTGCTTATATACTTTAAAGATACATAATATATTCTCTTATTTTATCAAGAAACTTAGCTGCAAGTTTAATAGATGAATTATGATACTACTGCGTAATATGAAGAACATGCAGGTTTTTTGTTCTGTTTCTTTTTCTGTCTTAAACAATTTAAAATATTCACTCAAGAACTGGTTGTTTTCTACGTTCTCTCGCGTGCAAACATCCAATACAATAATTATGTATAATACTTACATATCTCAACGTTTCTGTTTGCGATTTTAATTTCAAAATAGCTAAAACGCATATTATCTGGAATAAACACTTAATAAGATGGGTTTATATGAATAAAGCTTATATCCTGTATAAAAATATCGAGCAAATATACAGGCTGGAGCAATAGTACGTCCGTTTCGAATAAATTGGAAATTTTGGAGATGTGTTATGCTGCGAAATGAGCATCTTTTAAAAATATTCTCAGGTATGCAGGGTGTTTCAAAAAACTGTTACATGAAAAAGTTTAGTTTTGTTAAATGGAATATCCTATATATTTTAATTTTATTTAAAACTATTGGCTATCCTCTAAAATTTGTAGAAGTATCAAAGTAATCTGCTCAGGGGTTCTCAAGTTACAATTGTTTTTGTCAAAAAAT
>WYDF02313213.1:0-14847 GCA_009867245.2 Adranes taylori
CAGATGGTTTTAGTATTAACCTATTAAATGTAAAAATTGGATAACAATATCGATTATAGATCCCGTATACACAAATGAAAACTGATAGTACACAAAAATCGAATACATTTTGGTTCAGGCTATTGTTCACACGGCTCTAGAAGATGTACCTGAATTTCCCACAAGCTGCCCCCAGCCAAGCCCAATTCTTCTTTTTTATTGCTTTGTTTGCTTGGTCGTCCAATCCAAATTTGATCGCATGACTTCCATCTTGAGAATTCGTAATTTGAACTCTTAAGAACGCCGATGAGGTTAAATCAATTTTGATGATATAATTTTTGACGATTTTAAATTTTTGATAGCTTTATCTCCAAGCTTATTTTTTGACACTCTTCATTTCGCTGCAACAACTTTGTTTCTAGTTGTTTCAGATTAGCTGCTATGAGTGTAATATCATTTGCAAAATGAAGATGATTCAGCATCCGATGGTGATTTCCATCTCGTTCCAATTCAGTTTTTGAAAATTGGTTCAAAGCGGATGTGAACAATTTTGAAACAGAAAATACCTTTCAAAGCGGATGTGTACCGATGTGTCGCATTTTTCATAGAGTTGGCTACACGTTTAAGTATATTAAATCGAATGCTTTTGCATAGTCTATAAAAGGCAATGCTCTTCCAATGGATTTCTCTATAAAATTCCTCACTACCTTCAAATCCTTGCACGCGTTAATCAAAGCCTGCAACTACCTACTACCTGCAAATGATCTTTTCTGCTATTATCATATTAAAATCTGGCTTGTTCTTCGGGCTGTAAAATTAAAAAAATTTAACTGTAGCCGTTTTGTTGTATCACTTTGTCACCTTTATAAACAGTTCGTACATATACAAGAGTAGACTCATATGATGATAGTTCTGTAGTTTTGTCATGTCTCCTTTTTTGTGCAACAATTCTGAGTACTGCTCAGAGTACTGAGCTTTCCCATAATTTTGATAATTTTCCCTCCTCTAGGTATTCGTTGAACAAAGTTATTATTAACACCACCTTCTTTGTATCGCTTCAGTTGGTACAGAATCACCACCAGGAGCTTTCTTATTTCTCATTTCGTCTAATGAAGGGTTTCTTCGACGGTTATGCCTTGTAGATCTTCTGGTTTGACGTTTGAATTTGGAAAAGTTTTTTGAAGGTTTTTCTTTTTGAAGTTGGTCGAGACAGAACAGTTTATTTAATAAATTTAGTTTTCGGATTAAGATATGATAAGCTAATTTATTTGAAAACAATTGAATAAGCACATATGATACAGAAACATAATGCAATTAATTACGTCAAGAAATTTCGCAAATAAAATAAAATAATACGTCTATCACACACTGGAACATGCAAGTGGTTAGAAAATATTATGTGGTTAGAAAATATATACTAAAATATACAATAACCGTAACAGCGTGCTACCCGTGAAAACATGGAAATTTCATAGTGGTGCTATTTTGGGTTTTCGAAGTAACTTGACAGCTCCCTAGACCAGGATAAAAATATGTTATCTTCGGAATATGATGGCGATTTGACACATTTTTTAGTTGAAAAAATTTTTGGAAAAATTAACAGTACCGTACTTATACCACTTTGTGTAAAAGTGAAATTTTCAATTTCAATGAAATGATGGAAATGTGAAAAATGGTGATTCGCCAAGGTATACCTATTGCACCTTTTTCTCGGCTCAATGAAAAAACCTATAAATCCATATATTGGTTCGTTAGAAACGAGTAGACATGGAACAAATAGGCTAGGTGTTGTTATTTCAAAATAATATTTACAGGGTGAAATTAGAGAATGTGTCCTTTCCATGACTTTAATTGATAATTTCTTTAGACTATATGGAAAGTTGTGGAATGAATGTGATCACATAGTTTAAAAGCTCAGTTTACAACGTTTACAAAAAGTGTTAAACGAAATGTCTGAAACTTTTAGTTTTGAATTATTTTGTGATTTTTTGAAATGTTTATTTGACAGCAAAAAATCGTTAATTTTAATATTCTAGTTATGGGACATTTTTAGACATTTATGTTCATTGCTCCTGTACGAGTACAGATACCACTATAAAATTTGGATATGTTATGTAAGACACATTATGTTATCGTTTATATTTAAATAAAGTTTTGTGTGTGTTTTTTCCAAAGAAACAGATCACTAAAAATGTTGTACCGCTCGGTTTGTGCATTATACGCTAATATTGTATTTGACTTGAAAAGTATAACAGATGGGTACAACATTTTGTAAACATATAATTGTACAATATTAGTTTTCGATAAAATGAATGCTACACAGAAAGTTCTAAATAGTCTGTGCTCAAAACAGTCAAGGGTTCGCCCCTATTTTTAAAAAATCTTACGTTTTGTTAATAATTATATAATTTAAACATGGAAAGCATCGTTTTACGCATTTTTATAAAGAGTTAAAATTGTTCGATTTTTTAATTATACATTATTTTCAATAGAGCTTTGCCGGCAAAAAATGTTAATTCGGGTCCTCAGGGCTCATTTTGTAATGAAATGCAACATGCAAAAACAGCTTAAAAATGGCTGACTGTATGTCGGCAATAGACGAAAAAATCGATCAATTTCTAGCAATTTCTGGAATTAAAATGCGTTATTTTAGGTACATTTTATGAGAAAAATAAATACTGATAGAGAATAGTGCCGTTACTTATATAAAGCTTGAGCCTTTAAAAAAGCATTTTTAACATCCTACATTAACTGAAAATGTGATAAAATTTGGCATTTCAAAGTTGGGTGAAACCATACTCCTTCCACGCTTTCTCATTGATTTTAGATGTCGGAAAATTGTAAGCAACAAAATCGTACGGAAGAGGTTCTTTATTTACATCTTATTTAATATTGACTCCCTTATTGGAACTGGAGAAAAAGATTAATACATATTATGGATAATTTGTTTATTTGTATGTTTATATATATTGTACCAACGAAAATTGCCTAATTGCAAATGCATCTTTTTGCAATTTCCCAGTATTTAAAACAAGTTATTATTTTGTGCTATACATTTCTTTTTTCCGAATACTTTCTCTGTCTTACACGAACGCATACTTTGCGCATCAAACATCTCTCCCACCGTCCATATTCAGAATGTTCTAGTGTAGAACCTCTAAATCATCTCGCATAGACTATATTGCACTGTAGTTAAAAAGAACTCTCTCTGCCCTTCAGAGAAAGAAATAGTACTTATTGCTTTTTTTGCAAAGTAAATATCCTGGTTCTTTGATAATGTGCTGTACCCCAAAACATAAGACCATACCACATAATGGAGTAAAAATTAGCAAAGTACAAAAACTTTAGTTCCATTGATTACTCAGTTTTGCACACATGGCATTAATTTGAGAGTACCATTTAAAATTTTGATCAACATTTACGCCCATATAACATAAATTAATTTAATAAGTTACCAAATCAATTTAGTACTAATTGATTGACAAATAATACAAATATAAATTGATAAATAAAACTTCCATACGTAAATATGGCCGCAAATGATGCCGGCTATACCCGGGACAAAATGTCAAAGGACACCGCCTGTGTATTCTTACAGATCGAATTTTGATTTATCAATTTATTACTAAATTGATTTGGTAATTTATTAAATTATTTCATGTTACGTGGGCGTAAATGTTCATGAACATATTAAATGGTACGCTCAGATTGATGCAGAGTAAGCAATGGTACTCAATGAAAGTAACCCCGTTTTTTTGTAGCTCCTATATACTAAAGTAGTTGTATTACGGTAATGTTTAATCCATTATGTGATATGGTCTTATGTTTTGGGGTAGTGTTGCACACTATCAAACTGCCAGGATATTTATTTTGGAAAAAGAGCAATACGTACTATTTTATATCTGTGGAGGAGAGATAGCTCTTGGTAGAGACATAACTTAAGTCATGATTAAATATTTTTGCAATAAACTGTTTCTAAATTGATTTTCCATGAACGAAGGGAGTATAAATATAAAATTGTATTTTAGAATAAAAATAATCGCAAAAATAAATTACATCCTAAATTTAATAATTTTATTTGATAATAAAAACATGTTTTATTTTTTTATTATGTGAATCATATGAAAAGCATTTAATGTATCAAAGGATATACTTTCAGTTTATGCTTTCATGAAATTACAAGCATATGACGTGCGTACTAATGATTGACTCATTATAGCAGTAGCATTTCTATTGATTTCAAATCATTCAAAATTAGACCATGTCATGAGTCATGATTCTAATTGTAATTAGAATGGTATGTGAAAATCGGCCACCTGTCTCGGAAACTGATTTTGGCCCACATCCAATTCGCGCTGTTTAAGAAAATCTCGTAATCCCATAATAATAATTACTTAGCGTAAAACGTCATTATTACGTGAAAATGCATGACACATCGTTTTGCATCGCAGGCGAATTAAATTTAGTACGTATCGTACTAAATATAGGTACACTGCCCACCGATTTTGCATCGAATCATTTTCTGATGAATCGTAAAAATCTATATTTATCTCGCTTTCCTTACCAGATCAGTGATTCCTCATTGTTGATGTATAAATTCGTTTTAAGCAATTTGGTTATTTTAATCATTATACCGGAAATAAAGAATTGAAATTCTGCCTTAAAGTCTTTCACGTGACTTAATATTTGGTCTAAATACAAATTACCTTAAATGTTACTTTCGTTTGATAGACGTTTTGATTCTATTTAAAATGATACCCAATATGAGAGGTTAAATATGCATTCAGTAATTAATAGTAGGCTGATTTCAATTTTGGGATGTTCCAATTCTGACCTCCAATATATACATTATGAGGTGGCGAATTCACTGGAATGTTTTTGAATAATTTAATTTTCTTCTAAATTTTAGTTTTCCTATTTACGTGATGATTTTCAGATATAATTAGAAAGATGATGATGCAAGTAGATTCTCAATCATGCAGAAATTATCAACACAAAACATGCAGTAAATGAAGTACAATAAACAAATAACGATAATTTCTATTCTAGCGAACATATTTAGACTCAAAATGTATCTTGTCAAGATATATGAAAATATAAAAATATTGTCGCCTTTATAGTAATTCCCATAGCCAAAATTGTTTCCATGTTTTAAAACATTGTAAGAATGCATTTTTTGGTGTGGACTTTGGGCCATTCCATATCGTTTCAGTGCAAAAGCTCTTGGCCACAGCTCTTGGCAAAAATCGTGACTATGGCAGCAAGACGATATTAGTTTTTTGACAAAGAATAATGGAATTAATAAGAAGGTGTGACTCAAGTTATTACAAAGGTATAAAATCTACGAGTTATATCCAAAACTCCTGTCGTAGTTTTCCAATTGTGTCAGGTAAACTTCTTAAAATTACTAGATGTGTATTTAAAATATAACCTTTATAATCAAAGAAGTCAACACTAGAGTAGGACAGCTTTGTTTAGCTGAAGGTGACTGAGTCACGTGTATGGCAATACAGCACTAACAATTTTATCAGGACGTCAAAGCGGTCCACGGAGGAGGTTCTGAACTCGGGATTTTCAATAGCTGTTTTGAACCCACAATTTAGAACGTTTGCGTCGTATTACAATCGTGACACAGGTAGCAAAGGAGGTTGGCTTTTCACACAACGAGGCATTGATTGCGCTTGTGAGCTAGCATATTATAGAATTGCAAAATTCACGATTTATTTCCAAAATACCGCTTGTGATCTTCATACTGCTTCAAGTAAATCAAAAATTTTGAGATGAAATTCCTTGTTAACTCTATTTGTAAAGTATTGTCCTGCAATGTTATGCACCCACCGAGAAAGCTGAGGAAGACACTAAAGCAAATGTCTATTCAGAACTCCAGGCGACAGTTCAAAGCATAGGAGTAAGGATACCCTCATTGCGATTGCCGATTTCAATGCGAAGGTGGGTATGTACATCCTTGGACTGGAGCAAGTGATGGGAAAACAGGGCTTGGGTAACCTGAACAACAATGGAGAACTCCTCGTGGACTTCTCGGCAAGTAGTGAGTAGTGACCTAGTCATCGGTGGCACAATATTTCCTTATAAAGAATGTATCTTATAAAGATACTTTGTATCATGGTATTCCTAGATCTTCGCATCCAGAACCAAACTGACCAACTGCCCATCAGCGGAAGGTGGAATAAGTCTCTTTTGGATGTGACAAATCGCAGAGGGGCAAATATACCATCTGGCAGTGACCACCATCTGATGACTGCATGCTTTCGCATCAAGATTGCCGCCAAGAGAAAACGTTTTGATACTCTAAGGAAGAGATTTGATATTGGAAAGCTAAGAATGAAAACATCTGGAATGAATATGCACTGGAAATAGGGAACTGGTTTAAGAGCCTTAGTGTAGACGATGAAAGTGATATAAAAGAACACTGGTTAAAGATGAAAACAGTATTCACAGACACAGCTGAACGAGTGCTTGGCTTAAGAATCCAAGAAGAAAGGAGTGGATGTTGGAAGCGAAAAGAATTGAAACTAAAACTAAACAGTAGCAAGACGCGCCTCCAGAAAGGAAATGGATTTCAGAATTGGTCGAGTAGAGAAAACGGCAGGTGCTGGAAACATGAAGGAACTATACGATGTCAGGAGAACTCTCTCCAAGAAGAAAGTCAATCGAAGAAGACCGCTGAAAAATAAACAAGGAGACCTCCTCACTAACGACGAAGCACAACTTGCATGGTGGCCCGAACACCTCATGGAGGTGCTCAATAAAGAAAGTCAGGAAGAGGCGAAACAAGAATCTGAAGAAGAGAAAGAAATTGTACAGAATTGGGAAGGGGTAGGAAAGGTAACTCACTTGGTACACCCTCTAAGGAGGAGATCAAAGCAGCGAGGAAGCAGCTGAAAAATGGAAAGTCTCTAGAAGCAGAAAATATTTCACCAGAGCTCTTGTCAACTGACCAAGACACCGTCACTGATCTTGTGTGCCATACCCTCAAGAAGATTTGGAACAAAGAAAATTTGACATAGGAATAGAGAGAGGGACTTCTCATCAAATTACCCAAGAAAGAGGACAACACTAATTGTCATAATTGGAGAGGAATCACCTTATTAAAAATTCCAAGTAAAGTGTTGCGCGGGTGATACTCAACAGAATCAAAGCACAAGTGGAATTAGAAATAAAGAAGCTGCAAGAAGAGTTTAGAAGTCATCGTTCTTGTACCGACCAAATGAACACGTTTCGTATTATTATCGAACAATCAAATGAATTTATCACTAGCCTTCATATTCTGTTCGTAGATCTTGAAAAGGCCTTCGATTCCCTTCAAAGGGGCAGTATGTGGAAAATCTTGCAGAAATACGGGATACCGGAGAAGATTACCGGACAAAAGTAACGTACAACTACACATGCAGTGTCATCCACAAGGGGAAAATGACGGAACCACTCGCGGTCAAGTCAGGAGTTCACCAATGATGTATTCTGTTCCCAACTATCTTTCTATTGGTTCTTGACGACCTTATGAGGAAAGTGACGGATGCAAAAAAGAAGGGCCTACAGTGAAAGCTGACTGAACGATTGGAGAATATAGATTTTGCAGATGATATATGCCTACTCTCACAGAACCATATTAATATGGAAAAGAAACTCCAAGACCTCGAATCGTCGGTTAAGATCTTCGGCTAAGATCGTCGGTCTGAAAGTAAACTCCTCCTAAACAGAGATTTTGAAGATAAACACAAGAGATGTATGCACACTGAGAGTGAGCAATGAGGACAACGAAAATGTAGAGGAATTCACTTACCTAGGAAGTATAGTTACTCAAGATGGTGATGCAGCTGCAGATGTTAGGGCAAGAATCCGAAAGGCAAATGGGGCCTTCATTCAGCTGTATCCACTCTGGAGAGCAAGAGAGATTTCCACAACGACCAAACTTCGATTATTCAGAATGTGAAAGCAGTGCTATTCTACGGCTATGAGACTTGGAAAGTCACCTCTAAAATCATCAGCACTTTGCATGTCTTATTATCCGTTAGTATGGGATCAACTCTTATGAAGCATTATGCGAAGAATTACTCAAAATGTTGGAAAAGTAAATGTATGCGAAAATCGTTGCTTAAATGCTTCAGAGATGGAAATTTGAATTATTAATATTCAAAAATTAGTCAAACTGATTCCGGAAATACTTATTTTAATGATACATATGATCTTTCTTGAGCTTAATTCATTTTGAGATTACGTACGAGCGTCAGCACAACAGTGCAGTGTACTTACTAATTTGTTTAAAGTTAATGACAATACTTGTCTTAATCAATTTCAATTCTAATATCAATTTGGGGATTATGATGAATGACATCATTAATTGCTTAAACATATTCGTTAAGCCTTGACCTGCTAGGACGCTCAGCTTTTTGATAAGGTTCAATGTATTGATTTAGGAATATAGAACATTTTGATTTAGTGGCTTTAATTTTGTCTTATTTATTTAATAGATTAGACTACCTGGTACATTATTTGCCTGTCATCGACAAACTATGTTACCAAATAGATTGAAAAATGGCAGTTCTGACGAAAGAGTAGATATTATCGTTATTTATTGATTATACCTCGTACATAACACGCAAATACAAACATGATATCAAATCATAAAACTTACTCAAAATTTCATCCATGGCTAAGTCCAATGGAATATCGTGTTAGCTAAATATCTCTAATGACCTAATGGCTTATTTTGCTAAGCTAATGAATTTTACGTAGGAACTCCAAATTATTAAATTGATCAAAAAAAGTTGCAAGCGGTTAATAGAATTTTAATAATCTACGAAAAAGCGTTAGCAATAATGTTAATGAGAATTCATTCAGCATTTGAACAAAAATAAATCACACCTGGTGTGGCTGTAATCACAGTTGAAGAAGCATTTATGATAGGAGTCGAAAACCATAATGCTACTAAATCATCAACGTTTCCGCTGGTTCCACTAATCTGATTGCTATAATAATCACTTTGGCCGATTTGACATGTTCCACGTAACGTCGTACTCCCACTATTTAAAACACTATTAGCGCGCACATTGTTGCCACCATTATCCAAAAGCAATTGCTGTACTTGGAGTATATCGACAAACTCCTCGTTCACGAGACGATTATTATTTGTATTGCTAATCGTATTATTAGTATTATTGTTATTTTCCGGTTGATAATGATAATGATCCGAATTTCTCATAGTCAAGGTCAACATGATGAAAATTTGATGAATCGTAGCGTCGTTGCCACTTTTCCATAACACGGTTTAACGCGAACGTCTTAACGCGAGCAGCGTTATTAGTTTTATGAATGAACAACGCCACATGTTCTTCTGAATGATTTCTATAAGGTTTGTTGTGTTCATGTTGTGTATATTAGGTACCTACGTATATATTAGCGTATCCGTTCGTCCAGCCTACAGCTCCTTCCTACGTCTTTTTCAGTTGTTGTGTGACGTCATCCATCCTGTAGGCGTCCCGGGGACTTTAACTTACACATCGTTATCAAGGTTAGATTATAATCTCGAGGTGTCTACGATTCGTATTTTTGTTATTATAATAATAATGAATATTTTAATTTGTGAGATATATATATATAAATGTATATATAACAAAAGCCAAACGCGAGTTAAGACGTCCACGTGGTTATGAGATGCCGTTCCGTTTTTCCATTAATTTATTTGAGTTTTCGCGACGCTCACATCGTGTGTACACATATGTTTACTCCCACTACTAATCTATTTGTTTTTAGAAGCAAGGATGTGCAATTTATCAAAATTTGATGATCTCTAAAAATGTATTTGTATATAAATATTCAACTAAAAGAGATAATGGAAGGGGTTGATGGATAAAGATCTTACGTAACAAATTTGTAATTTTATAGGAGAGCAGTTTTATTTAGTTGCCCTGGACGTTTTTTGCAAAACGATTTCAGGACAACTCATTTGGTTGAATCAGTTGGTTTTAAAATGACAATAATTTGTGTCATATAATTGAATATGGGGTACCAATAAAATATAGTCCAGATAGAAAAATATGTATACAATTAAAACTTTTGATAGGATCAAAAGTGAAATATGGTGTAGTTAGTGTTAACACTGATTATATTGGTGCCTTAACTAGAGGAATAAATGAAGTATGGAGGAACAGAGTGAATGTGGCGGATTGTTGGAAGCGGTAAAAAAATGTCAAATTAGAAATGAAAGTGGATGTGCGATGGAGTGAAAGTTTGGCTGGTATAGTGACAAAGCAAATGGACAGAGAAAATATAAGGATTAGATGGGGCTTTGAGAGAAAAGCATTATATAAAGGTGTTGGTTGGTCCCTAAAAGAAGTAAGAAAAATGAAAGCAGCTGGTAGTAACGTAGTGTTGGATTTTGTAGATCATATAAAAGGAGTAGAAAGTTAGAAGAGGCAAGTTAAAATTTGCACAAGCAAATATAATAAAAAGTATAAATATATACAGGGTGGGGGCGAACAATCCAGCTCAACTATCTGCCGGTCCCAAACCCGGACAAATGGTGAGGGTGAATGGCTGGTTGATGAGTCTCATGTGGAGGAACTGAGCTAAATAAGTGTGTCTGGCAAATGTTGGTAGAAGCTCAAGTTGGTAGACTAACCTACTTCCATAATCAGCAAATTCTGCCTCAAGGGGATGGGTGCGGGCGCACATCTGCCGCCTCAAAACGGGATACATTCGGCTAAGGTATGGTAACCCGAACAGAAGGCACTCTGTTCCTCCAGGTTGTTGCGCCCGGGGGTTTTTGTACCCGGCCACGGAAAGAAATAAAAAGGGACGAGACTACACAACAGAAATAGCCGGACGGATAATGGAGCATTTATGGAGCATTTATGAACTTGGAAGAGATCATGAAGAGGTACAAGGAATCAGTCGTTGGACCACAGGAAATACGTTGGAAAGGCAGTGACGTAATGAACTCGAAGGACTATACTGTATTCTATCGGGGCGGCCATAGAAATCAACTGGGAGCAAGATTCATAGTAACAAGTAGTATGAAGCGAGCAGTCCTGGGATTTACACCGGTGAGCGGAAGGCTGTGTTCTCTGCGTCTAAAATTTGCCCTGTTCAATGTGACAATGTTCTGTTCTCATGCACCAACGGAGGACTCCGAGGAAGACAAGAATGATACATTTTATGTCCTTCTCAACAAGGGATATGGGTCCGCTTCACGACATGATGTCAAGATCGTTTTTGGCGAGAGAACTAGCATTCAGACCAGCGATCGGGCATGATAGCGCTCACTCAGTAACAATGGTCTCCAGTTTGTAGATTTTACAATTGGCGACGAGATGACAGTTAATAGTATGTACTTCCGTCGGAAAAGCATTTACATGGTTACGTGTAAACTACCTGATGGAACAACTAAGAACCAAATCGACAATTTATATATGACAGCAGGCATTCCTCGGGTGTCATGGACGTTAAGACTAAGAGAGGAGCAGATGTTGACTCCGACCACTACCTGGTACTAATGAAGTACAAGCAGAGAATCTCCAAAGTGAGGAAGGATCTGGGGAAGATATCGAAGAAGACTCATGTGCAAGTGCTGAGCAGGAGCGATGAGGTGAAAGAATGATACAGGAGAATAGTTAGTGAGAAGCTCAAGGGGCGGAAGCAGGAACTAGAAGGTGCGACGGTGACACAAAAGTGGAAGGTGCTGCAAGACGCAATGAAGAGCTCCGCAGAGGAAACAGTTGGCCTCAAGCAACCTGCTAGGAGAACAGAGTGGTACGACAACGAGCGTCATGCAGCTGTCCACTGGGGAAAAACGCTTCAGAGAAGAGTAACAAGAACAAGCAGCGAGAATTTCCAACAAGCTAGATGGTAGGTGAAGACGTTGAGTTAAAGAAAAGTTAGAGCAGATAGAGCAGATGCGGACCAAGTAGGCAGTGAGGGCAATGTTCCAAGGAAAGGTTTCCAGCCAAGAACGACATGTTGTAAGGACAAAGCTGGTAACTTGATCGGAGATGAGAGCGGGATACTGGAGACATGGGTAGAATATTTTGAAAACTTTCTGTCTGCTGCGAAGGAGGGACCCCTGGAAGCATTATTGACAGTACTTGAGACATTATAGTTGAGACATATGCGGCGAAGGAATTAGGTGAATACCAGCGTGGGGTAAGGCGCTACAGGTCAACCTTGGACCACATCCTGTCATTATGGCTGTTTCTGGAGAAGTGCTACGATCATAATGTCAGCTTGCACCAACTCTATATTGACTACAAAGAGCCGTGGTGACAGGAGGTCCAAGTTGTAAGTGATATTGGGAAGAAGCTGAGACTGCCAAAGAAGCTCCTTAGTTTGTGTGTATCACATTACATTGCACTAGGAGCATTGTCAGGATCCAGGGTCAGTTAACAAGGGAATTTGAGGTGCGAAGAGGGCTGCGACAAAGAGATGTACTATCGACGACCCTCTTCAATCTCTGCCTGGAAAATATCATGCGGAGGATCCTGCTCAACCCACGAGGAACTATCTACACCAGATCCTTCACTACACCACCTTCGCAGATAATCTTGTCCTCTTTAGTAGTAGCTCGAGAGACAGCCGCGCTGCAACATATAAGTGAAGGCGGGAAGTGTTTAGGGCTAAGAATTAACAAAGATAAAACAAAATACATGATCGGCACGAGAGAAAAGGAAAGGTTCTGCGCGCTGAGTCACTTGGAATGCGAAGAAGGAACGTATGAGAGAGTCGGAGAGTTCAAGTACTTAGGGGTCTGGTGACAGAGAACAACGAGATCCGAGATAACAATACAGAGATAGCAATACGAAATGCCGCAGAAAACAGATGCTTCTATGCATTCAATAAGCTACTGAAATCTTCAACACTCTGTAGAAAACTCAAGCTCATCGTGTACCGCACCATAATTTGACAAGTGGTGCTCTATGGATGAGAAACTTGGATGCTCATTGAAAGTGACAAGCTCCGGGTGTGGGAAAGAAAGTGCTGCGAAAGATCCTCAGAGAGATTTGTGAAGATGGAGAGTGGCACATTCAAACCAACCAAAAAGTATCTACGGTGATATTGACCTAGTTGTTGAGGTGAAGAAGAGACGGCTACGGTATCTGGGGCATGTTATAAGAATGTAGGGAAATAGTATCACCAAGAAGACTCTCGATCAAAAACCGGGGGTAGAAGGAAGCCAGGCAGACCAAGGAGGAGGTGAATTGATGACGTAAGAAAGGGTGTGAAGGAGCTGGGGATCCAGAACTAGCGGAGATGTGCTGCAAGCAAGCAAGAAAGAATGAACGGCTACTGTAGGAGAGGCCAGGGCCCTATATGGACTGTAGTGCGAAGAGAGTGAGTGAGTGAGGCATGGGTTAATAGATATTGGATTATTAGGAGTGAACAGTTGTGTGTCATGTGTGTAAGAGGGGGAGAACTATGGGGTCACTAGTTTTGGTTGATTGGTTTAAGGTTTTTGTTGGTTGGAGTTGAATGTACTTATATTTTGTTTTGTGATATAATATGATATTATATAGTTTATTTTGTTGCTAGTACAAGTTTTTAAAACATATATTGATAGCAATAAATGTTTAATAATAATAAATAAAAAAAAAATGTAATTAACGCCGTATTCATAAAAAAGAACTATGTGGTAAGACTCATACATGGATAATAGGTGTAACTTTATATCGAAATTTGACAAAACAAGAATAAAAGAAGCATAAAATAAACCAATTTGAGATTCTAAATTGTTTATTTATTCCTGGGAAAGAGTTTCAGTTTTTTCTTTCATTCTGGACAGTTGTCGATTATTCGTTACAAACAATTGACGTTTTAAAATGTTTTATTCTTTAAAGGGAACCTGGTCATCATTGAAAGTGTTATATAAGTAACTGCCAAAGTCTTCCACCCTTTTTCGTTGGGAGAACGCTTTTCTGCGATATATCTTCTTCAAGTGCTGTCTAAACACGGTCTCGGAATATATGTTGAAGAGGAGCGGTGACAAGCACATCGTGGTCTGACTCCTTTCCTTATCATCACTTCCTCAGATGTGCTTCCTTCTACTGTGACTGCTGGCGTTTGATTCCAATATAATTGTGTGTTAATAAGCAGGTCTCTTGCATCGATACCGATGTTTTCTAAGGGTGTCAGCTAGTTTTTGATGTGATACACAATCAAATGCCTTTCGATAATCAATAAAACACGCACACACGTCGAAATTCATGTCTTTGCAGCGTGAGAACGTTTAAAGAAAACATCGCTTCCCAAGTGCCTACACCATTCCTGAATCCAAACTTTGTATCGCTAACTTGTCTGTCACACTTAGCATATATGCGGGTGTGAAAATGTAAGAACACCTTCAGCACGTGGCACATTAAGCTTATCATGCGATAGTCATCACAATGGGAGGCATTCGTTTTTTGGGTAAGGTGACAAATACCGACTTCAGTCAGTCTTTTGGTATCATTCCAGCGTTAGATATGTCACTATACAAGTCCGTGAGAAGTTGCATACATATATCGTTTTGACCTGCAACTTTAAAGTCTATGTATGCATTTTGTTCGGGGCACAGCTTTTCCGTTTATCTGAATTTTAATCGCCCTTCGCACCTTATCTGTTGTAATTTCCAGGCTGTCCTCGTTGATTACGTTATTCTCAGGTACTTGTTCGGGCCTTGGGTCATAAAACAGATTCTCAACAAATTCCTTCCATCTTTTTAGCTTTCCCTCTAGGCCTATCAAGATTTTGTTACTGTTATCTTTCCATACGTCTCGGTAATGTTTTCGATGACTGTTTGTTAGTTCTTTGATTTTTTTTTTAATATTAAACTTATCATATTTGGCCTGTAGCGCCTTTACTTCGCGGCATCTTTCCATC
>WYDF02313224.1:0-14846 GCA_009867245.2 Adranes taylori
ATAGAGTGTAAAGGGGATTATTTTGAAAAACAATAAAGTATTATTTTATTTCTAGATGTTTTTGTCTTCTTCTATCCCGAATTTTTAACAGCAGCCTTCGTATAATCAAATTTTAAATACCTAATTGATTGTGTAGTTTGTCATTGTTTGGCAAATGGAACGTATTTTGGTTTTCCTAGCTGTATTTATAATTATTATTAAATTATTGTATGTATATATCGCTTCAGTGAAAATAATGTGTAGGGATTTAAAAAGAGCACGGCTTTTAATCAATAGAGGATAAGCTACATCTATTATAAGCAAGGACTGAATATTGACTTGTCATTGGATCAGTCTCCTTCATTTTAGGGTTGTCGAGAACATGTAAATAATTCTATATTAAGAAACATTAATTACTAAATAGTTTGCTAAATAAATGCCGAAATATTGTTCGCTTTTTTTATTTTTATGGTTGGTGCATGTGACTAATGTATGTGACATTGATTGCGTGTGACATGTGACATTGATTGAACTTTTTAGGATGCAGAATTAAAAGGTGTAGGCAATGGTTCTGTGTCTGGTTGAAATATAGACATTTGGGGGCTTTAAAAAGAATAAAGTGAACATGGGCAAAATAAAAAAGATTTTAAAGAATGCGTAAAAAATTATTGCAACAGTGTTGCTTATTAATTTAGCTGCTAAAATAATAGAGAAATTTTGAAACAATATTGTTGGATTTTCTGATTTTCTTATTTAAATTGTTGCTAACTGTTATAGGTTAACGTGTTACTAAGTAGTTTATACTCACATGTTGCGGATAATCTAATCTCGACGTTTTAATTATCATATCTACAATAGCTGTAAAACTTCCTCTCGCTGCAATGTACAAAGGCGTCCGACCACATTGTTCTCGCTTTTCTATATCAGCACCTTAAAATATATTAACAAGAAATAGTTTTGAAATATTTTCAAAAAATATTTTAACATTTGAAACGATATAATTTTACTCTCGGTCACCCTATTTGAGTTCTTATTTTTTTTTTGTTAGATTGCTATGTCTGTTATTGACATTTCCACCAAATTTCCGCCAGATTTGTAACATCGTTTTGAGTACATCTGCCTAAGCGCATTTTCGGTCTTACGATTTTAAAAATGGAATCGACTTTGCATCAACGAGTTTGTAAAAAATAAACACAGATTCAATAGTGCGAAGACCTTGCAAATGGTGGAGAAGTGTTTCAGCAACGATACTCTATCGAAAACAAACGTTTATATGCGGCAGGAACACTTCAGTGAATCCGTCGAAAATAACCATCACAGTAGTATGCGCTTGACATGGTAAACCGACAAAAACATCGATAAAATGAAATAAATGATGGATGAAGTGGCTTAGGTTATATAGTTTCTCTTGTATGCCCTTCTGGCTTAAAACAAATTTTTTGACTTTACGTTCAGTTGCGATTCCACAGCAAAATGATGGGGCGGAACTTATGAAATTCCAACCTCTTTGTCTCTTGGTAGTATCGTCTGTAAGAAATATCTAAAACATTTTGCGAAAGAGGGGAGCTATCCAAAACATTGTCAAATTTTACTTTCATGGCTGATTGTATTTGAGGGATATTTTTATGTACACTCCCTATTTTTTCGATTAAATTCGCTACCGAACGAAATGTTTCGGTTGATGTATTGTAAATCTTACAGAAATCGTTTGCTTCTGTAGAAAAGATTGGCGAGCTATATACATCCCATTGTAGAGTATAACCCTTAGGGGCGGTAGTCTCGTAGATGGTTGAATTTGGTAATTTCTTCCACGATGCTCCTGGTGTAACAACCACTGGAATTGCTTCATCTAAAATGGTTGGTTCCTTGGCAAGGTTTGGTGAGTTAAGCATTCTCACTATCATATAGAACTAATGCCAACTTGCTAAAGTTATTTAATACCTTGAGTATCGATTGAACTTTCCTTCATAACAGGAAATGTTATTCAAAACATTAAAACCTGACAACTACATAAAAGAGTAAAATATAGAATTTCTATGAGACGTGAAGAAATGCGTTTGTAATTCTTTCCGACGGATAAAATAAGATCAATGACGTAAAGTAATATAAATTTTATAAATTTTTTGTACGGTATTATCAATACTTATCGATTTGATTGGTAATTGATGCGTACGCGGAGATAGCACAGTACACACCGGTCCCTTACGTGTGGTAGCGGAAGGTGCAGGTAATTCGTCGAATATCAATTATGGCCGCCGTAATTAGCGGGAGTAGGGTTAATAGATAGTTAGTAAAAGTGTAGTAATTACGATCAAATTATGGAAGAAGTGCAAAGTAGGTTAGAGGTAGGCCCGGAACAAAATTAGTGGAAGGAATTAGTTATTATATTATTATGTAGAGCACTTTTTCAGTCAGTCGTAGATCTAGAAAAATAAAAAGTCCCGAAAGCAACACCTATGCTAGTCGCAGAAACGAAATAGTAAATTGTGATAATTTAATTATTAAAATTATTTTTTGGAATTAAATATTAGATATTGATTTGGAGTTATTTATCGGGATTAATTAACGAACTAAGATTTTTAATTCCATAATAAATTAATATTATAAATTAATTCGATGGAGTGAAATTCTGAACTTAAACTAATTTTGTACTCGAGTAATTACTGAATTAATCTAGCGTGTCAAAGATTATTTAGTAGTGTAGACAACATGTCTACACCAATGTAAGTGTTTGGTTAATTTCTATTTATTTATGCGAGCTAATTTTCTGTCTTGCTTTTATTACGCCATGTTATTTAATTTATCTGATTTATTGTATTTATTTTATTATTTCGGGGCTCAGTAATTTATGTTGTTTATTGAACTTTAACCAGGGAGTATTTTATTATTTTCCACGCTTAATTATTTAATAGATTTCATTTCAATTGTTGTTATAATTTTTCTGAAGATTTCCAATATACTAACGTTAAACTGATTTAAGTTCACACCTGTCCCATAGTATATAGTGCGTAAGAATGAACAAATTTACTAAACTAACCCGCAACTCGGTCCAATTCTCACTAAATACGGCTACTCTTCCCTTGGTAATTGATCATAGTTTATTTTAGTATTTTTCGTCGATCCCAAAACTTCGTGAAGGGATTAAGGTCGGACATAGCTACCCGACTCTCATCCTTTCCATTGTGCACATACTTAAACGTGACAATAGAACAATCAGACTGGGATATACTTCCATCTGGAAAGAGACTGAATGAATTATCTTAACTTTTGGCCTACTATTAATTATACATCACATTTTTGTTAAACAAAAAAAAAGACTTGAATGACTCATGGCTGAATCCGACTCAGCAATCATCAAACGCATCATTATGGAGACGTGGCTTTATGAATATGACACGTAATACAGGCATCAGGCGAGTGAATGGCGTACACCGAATGAGCGAAGCCAGATAAAACCATGTCGTTTTCAGTCGAGATAGAAGGCATACTCACGGTTTTCATGAATTACAACGATGAATTCTTGGCAAAAGGTCAAACAGTTAACAAGGAGTATTACACGAGACGTTCGCGTGAAGCAATTCGCCAAAAAAGACCGGATTTGTGGGCAAACAACTCGTGGATTTTGTAACACGATAACGCACCGTCCCACAATGCTGTCGTTATCCACACCTTTTTGGCAACAAACGGAACTAATACTATCCAACAGGCACACATTCGCCTGGATTGGCTCCCTGCGACTTCTTTCTGTTCGGTTGACTAATAAAAAAGAAAACGCTCCGAGGAACGCGTTTTTCTGCCCAGAGGAGATAATGGAAAAATCGAAGACTGGCCTGTTGGCTATAGCAATAACCGAGTATCAAAATTGGATTAAGCACTAGCAAAAGTGCGTTGCAGTCGATCGAAAGTGCTTTGAATGGGACTGTATCGATTTTGATGACTAAACTTCTTTTTTTAATTTTCTGAATATATTATTGAAACTTTTTGATCAAGCTGGTATAGTTATATAGAATTTCTTTTTCGTGCAAGTTTATGTTTGCTTATTATATAATAGCATTCATCGCGTTGCAAAGGCTTCTGCAATGCAGTGCCTTTCTATTCCGAATAATCGCTCGATGAAAGAAGAGTTTGTATTTTAGATTAAACAATGCTTTGACTAAAAGACTAAGTTTTCCTTATAGTGGTATATTTAAATTCTCTAAATAACTGTGGGCTGTTGTTAATGGAAATGCCTTTGACAATGATTTAAAGTTTAATTAATACTTTAATGTTACGTACGTAAGCTACGAAGCTAAAACAAAATAATTAAACAAATAAACGTATTAATTTGGTTGGACTTTTAAATTATATAAGATCAGACTGATTCATAAATAATGGAACACAAAAGAATAGCAAATTCGTTACGTTTTAGTTTTAAGTCGCATAATTGGTATCAAAAGAGATGTAGAGTACCAGAGTCAAAAATTTTTGTTCGCTTTTCAGCCATAATTTGAAAAGTCTTTATTTTTCAGAAGGAACCTGTGATGTTTACATTTGCAAATGATCGACAGAGTTTCTGCACGCTATAACCTGGGAGAATAATTGCTTAGCGCAGATAATTCTCTGGGAAGCCAATCCTGACTCCTGACATCATGATCTAAAGGACGAGCTAGAAAGGGCGATAGAGCGATTGGGCATCAGAGCAGCTCTGGGTGTGAACAAGAACCCGGATGAGAACCGGGCACTTTAGTGAAGGTTTAGAACAAATGCATAAGATCAGAAGGGTTTTAATCCTGCTGGAACCTTCAATATTATCTTGAACCTTCGAATGATGAAAATCGCTTAAAGCTTTGCATATAGACGGTTGAGAACTTGACAACGTGATCTCAGAAAAAGACGCCCTTTAAAGATAACAAACTATCTTTATCTATCGGCTATCTTTTCGGTTTAGTTTACATTTGTCAAATCTTCATCTATCTACATAAATAAAAATGTAAATGTTCGTTTGTTCAAAATCATATATCTCCGAAAGGTCTTCACCGATTGCTTTAAAATTTTGACGCAACATTGCAGTCGAAGACGCGCGTGTTTTTATAAATACGGGAATACCAGTCGAGCTGCTCCAGCCAGTTCGATATAGTATCTTGCGAAAAGCATCAGCAACGGTCTTTGCCAACTTATCTTTCAACGCTTCTGTATAGAGAAATTTCAAAAATATATCAATAACGACCAAAATATATTTATAACCTCTATTTTCCGTATCATACTGATTGATTTGTAACAGGTCCGATTGCCAAGATTCATTAGGTCTTGTAATAATTACGCGGCGACGTGGATAATTACGTCGTGCCGGCGCATGTATCTCTTTTCGAATTTCAGCTTTCATTTTACTCATTGTATTGTTGATTTTTCAGCTTAACTTTGTTACGGGAACACGGGAACACATACTCAGACCCTAATCAGATCATATTCAGACCAAATATTCATCATAACACGAATGGTTTTTAAACATAGGAATCCGGGAATACGGGAACAGGGGAATGTGGGAACACGGGAATGCGGGATTTTTTTTGCGAAATGAAGTTCGCGGGCGCCTGCTAGCATTTAAATATATACCATACCTGCTGCTAATAGAAGTTTACATATATCTGTGTAACCCATTTCAGCGGCTATATGAATTGGAGATTGCAGACGCTGTAAATAAATTTATTAAATTAACAAAATTTTATTTCATATTATTATCGACATATTGTATTGAGCTTTAATTTATCTTTCTAAGCCAAGAATCAATTAAAAAATCATGAATTTCTGATAAAGATATCTATTTTTGCTACTCTATTCTTGCTATATACATAAGTTCTTTTTTGCATCAACTCTCCACAAACTCGACAATTCCCTTTGTAGGTAGGCTAACCTAGTATTGATACCGGATTATCATTAATTCAATTTATTAACTATTGCAATAATTAATTCTCTAATAATTCATCAATTCAATGAGTAATCCTCCAATGTACTATAAATTGACTAATATAATCTAATTCAATTTTGTTTATTACATAGAATTTATCAAATCAACCAATCAATATAGTAACAATTAGTTAAATAGTAATATTAATCTAAATTAAAATTATAAACATGTAACTCGCTTATAATAAATATCCCGCGTAAAATGTCAAATAATACCGCTTGACGCGGAAGCATTATCCAAAAACTTGTGGAAGCGTGTGGGAAAATATTTTCAATCGTTTCGACATTTGCGCGCGTTATTCTCAAAGGATGCTGCACTGTATCATGTTTCGCCGAACAAGCTAGCGGCAGACTTTATCTTATATTTGTATGAGTGCATTTTTCACACAGATAAAGAATATACTTCTGCATCGGGATATTTCTTTTGTGGAGGCGATTTTATTATAATCATTCTCTTTTTACTGGAAAAAGCATAACCAAATTTTTCCACCACCCAGTTTTAGATAAGTCGTTTAGCTTTGCACCCTTTTTAATACAATGGTTCTAAGTTTTTGATCGCCTAAAGTTACTCACTACTATCTGGAAGCTACCACCACTTTCATTTTCTTGAATAACAGTTATAAAAGCAATGCAACTTTGATCCTTAGAAATCTCGACGTATCAGGAAGAAATGTTTCTATTGATCGGAAGTACAGCTTTCCTAAAATTTTGCGGCAAAAGCTTCCTCCAAGCTACGTCTTTTTACCGTCGACGGCCACTGGTCAGCTGACTCGTCTGAAGCAGCGCCTTCCCAGAAAATTCGCATAAAAGAAGCCACTCAAGCTAGCATTCCTCAGACGCATTTTGGGTGTTATTCTCATAGTTCTTGAGTGAGGGCCTCCCACAGCTCAATAATTCTCAATTAGGTGACCAACTTATTCTCATAGACTGAGCTGAATTCGCACTTTTAAATCTGTTTGGCATCTATACATCTGCGATAAATCGTCATTCAATTATTTGATTTCACTAGCATCTTGGAGAAGCCAAGAAGAAGCCACGAAATCAGAAGCCAAATCAAGCCAGGAGAAGATAAATTAATAACATAAATCTAATTATCTTTATTTCGTTATTTTTACTTGATTTTACTAATTGTCAGTAAATTAAAATCGCGAATAGAAGCATATTGCAAGTTATAAATATTAGAGAACAATAAATCAAACTATTTAAACATGTTATTGCGTACATCATAGTGTTTAAGTACTTTATTATAATAATTAAGAACAGCGAATGCTAACCCAACCCTGTATAATCTCAAGCACGAGCATATTTTTTGAGCAATTAGCCCATTTCCTGGCCGCGGCAAAGTGGACTGCGGAGCTGTCGGCGCTGTAGGCAGATATGAGGACCCGCGGGGGGAGGGGGAACAACGTTTGCCGGGTCCGCTAGTAAAATATAAAAAGCAGTATAGTAGTTAAAAAGTAAAAAAAAGATCCTGCTTTGAAAAGAACAATTCTGTAACAAAGATTATGTTAAGATAATTCCATTATCACTTTTCATTACTAGAATAGCAAGGAAAAGTAGCGAACTAAAGATAATTTAATTTTTGATATTATTTTGTTCTTCTGATTGGTTTTTGGCTTCTCTTCTGCTTCTCCAGAATGTTGTTAGAATTAAATGGATGAATGATGAGTGGTTAGCGAGATATTGTAGGTTGTTTCAGCCAGTTAGCATGACGAAAATATGATGATGGTGTGAGATAAATTGTAGAAGATACAATGTAATTTTTTAATGGAAGAAAATGAAGTGATGGATTTATTCGCTGTCGCCGAAGTAATGGCGGAATAATCGTTAGTACGGATCTTCTTGTTGCTCCAGTGGTGAGGTTCACTTAGGCACATCTACTAACATGTTGGTTGGTGGGCCTCTCTAGAGTTCATCTCCGTTGTCATCTCCGTTGGTGTGAGCTTGACGATTGGCTTCCTCTTCCTCTGACGTTGATCTCCTCGTTTTCGCATTGACAAAGTAGTTTGTCAAGGAAGGGATATGACATATTGAGTGAAATATGTATAAACCTGATCTGATGTTATAAAGTTTTATTATTGACTGGAGTTGAATTTAATTCAAATTTAAATAACATAAGCAATTTGTCACTGGCGCTTACTTTGAACAAATCAGTTTCGAGACTGCAATTTGTCGCTTGCTGTTCAAGAATGGGTTTGATTACTTAATGGTGAATTATGCTGATCGCAACGTGCGAAGGTCCTCACTCGAAGACGAGCAGATCAAGACCAAAAATGCGTCTAGTGAATGCTGGATGGAGTGGGTCCTTTATATGAAATTAGCTGAGAATAGGTTACTTTTGGAGGCCGGCTGGACTGTGGCACTTTTCGTGGTCCGCGGCTCGCTTCTGAGTAGCTTGAAAGAAATCTCTGCTAAAATATTTAGGAAGTGTAAAGCTACTACCAATGAAAAGAATTTATTGAGCCGTTGGAAATTTTAAGGAACAATATTGCATCTCCCCGTCGAAATTCTATGAGGCATAAGTTGTTCTCCAATGAGAGTAAAGGTAAGCGAAGAATTGTTAAAGAGTTACCCTGTCAATTATAAAACAACCAATAGGAAAAGGAGCTTGTAGATGCGGAAGCATCGTTTACGATTTCTTAAGGAAATAATAATGATAAATGCATTTGTATGTAATATCGGCGATTTTGGTGCAAGACCTTGCGACTTGCGAAATAATGCTTCTTGATGTATAATGCTTCTTAACGAAATAATGGTTTTTTAGTATGAATGTAATTTGGAGTGTTTTTTTCGCGAATTCTTCTCGTACAAAGCCGTACTATGCATATTTTTTTCGCGCGAATGGTTTTGGCATGCAAGTATGCAATATTTGCTGTCGCTTATTTAAGTCCTTTCCATGCATTGGGTGTGAAACACATAAAATTCTCTCTCGTTATTAAATTTCATATAATTGAATTGAAGTTCATTGGTCAATTTACAGTTATTGGGTTTTTAATTGCCATATCGATTAAATTCGTTACGTGGAAACCAGAATTGAAGTCGGACGGGTTTTGGTTGTAACTTGCGTGCCCCCAGTATTCTTGCACTGAATGCATGTACATTCTCTAGCAATCGTTTTAGTGTTAATAGAGTCAAAGTTAATATTAGTGTTAATTTTATTTTTTATATCCATAATTATGTGTTATAAAAATAAGTGTGGATATTTTACATTTAATAATTTCATAGTTTTAATTCAAATTAATACCTTTTCAAGCTATAAAATGGAATAGAAAAACTTATTATTCACATGTCTGCCTGCTGAAAGATAATAGAATCAATTAGATACGACAAACTAATTAAATGTGTCACCAGTTCCAACGTTACATACATTTTCTTTTTATTGGCGTTCTTTATTCATTTGTTTCATATATATGCTAATCAAGTAATAGTTTAGAGGTGTCCCTTGCTTCATTTTGCCTTTCTGTTTGCTATTCCTCCCAAGGGGCAGATCAAATTTTAAGAATCCCAAATTATTCTTTTGTGAGTGTTTTATGACAAAATTTGATGTAGCTTTATACTATGATGATCTACAGAGGTCAAAAGGTGCCTACAAACTCTGCAGGAGGAGATGTTGTAGCGGAGGGGGGTGGGGATTATCAAACATAAATTATTTTAAAAGAGATAATTTACTTTAAATACGTACCTCATTCAAGCAATTCAGATCAGCACCTCGTGAAATTAAAGTTTCAACAGATTCGGCTTCGTTAGCTTGACAAGCTATATGTAATGGCGTACTACCAATCTAATAACAAAATAAATTTTAAAAGATATAATCTAAAAGATAATAATCTAACATGCGATAGGAATTTCAAAATAAATCCCTCTCATGTTTTTAAAAATATTTATAACGGGATTTATGAAAATTTAAAATACTCGATAATTCTTCAGCTATTAGTCCATATGGTTCCAATGTATTTTGTTAATCTAGATACATCATTGTCTATAGAATAAAATAACTTTTAATTATAGATAATGAAATTAGTTAATTATTTAGAAAACTGAATATTGCGTTTAGGATGTTCAAACTGGCTTAAAAAGCAAGGCGAGGGTAGACGCGCATTTCTGACATAGGTGATAGTAAAAATGCGTAACCTCATGTATTATGTAAGAAGTGGAGAATTGCTTCATTCAGTGGAGAAAGGATGTATCTAAATCTATCTATATATATAAATCAATGTATGTGTTTGTATGCTGTATGATTGTATGTATGTCCTTTGTGCCTGACTACACCATCCATCCGATCGACATGAAGCTTTAGGAATTCGTTGAATACACTCCCGGGAAGGTTTCTGTGAAATTGGTTTTTTGAAATTTTACACTGGAGCAAAGATACAGCCTCCGCAATGTTTCCTTATGGATAGATAGTATATAAGACGAGATTACTGGAATATGGAAACACAAATATTCTTGAAATTTGGGTATAAAGTGGCATTCGAATACGCGCGTGTTTTTGTATACGAAATGCGGGAATACGGAAATACTGGAATACGGCCATATCACTGGTTGCGGCGAAGCCGCGGCCACAGGCCACGGCAATTAGACCATATCGCTGGCCGCATCAATTAGGCCACGTCGGCATTTCATATCAGACTGAGATTCATTTCATATCACACTAAGCCATAGCGAATCATGGCTGGGTTTAGCTAGTATTAAATAAAAATAAGAGATTAACGACCACACGTGGGTTTTCTGGGGTTTGATTCAAATATTTAGCTTGAGAGGAATAGTTACAATTGCAATTATGATTTACAGATTTGTAACGTTATAGCTAACCTTAATATATATATATATAATAACCTTATACTCCTTACCTTAATAACCTTATTAGGTTGCACCGACCTAATAACCTTATAGGTCGGTGCAACTGCGACTATTCATCAAGCATGCAAAGGGAAAACATGTCGCATGGCTTTGTAGATTTAATCAACTTTTGAACTCAGGTACTCCAATATGTTAGCATATTCCCCAGGCGTTAAATAAAATAGTTATCCACGTTGATAAATATTTGGCAGAGTTTATTCTTTGAAGAACACAGTGAAAATAGTAAAGGCCGTAGAAAAGAAGCTTGAAAGCGAATTAAAATTCATTATTTACCTTATTCTGTTTATTCAAGTGTGCTCCATGGTGCAGTAGTAAATCTAAAATGCCCTTACTCCCCAAGCTACAGGCTATATGCAGTGGCGTGCTACCTTTCTGAAATTAATATTTTAATTAATCTATTTTTTATTACCATATTGGATTTTAATATCAAATGTTAAATACGTTATTGTATTACTATAAATTTCTATTTATGCGCATTTTAACTCATGTGAGGATTCATCATATCTAGTGCCAGTAAAGTTACATTTTGCTGTCATTATCATCGGGATTTGGAATTCATAGTTATATATTAAGCTAACTATCAAATAAACAACAGACAGTGCCTGTTTTAAATGGAAATTGAGAATAAATACAAGCGCTATATGCTGCAGTTTTTGTTTTTAAATAGCGAAGAAGATTCACAGTGAAAATGGAAGTAGGGTAAAGATGGTCTAGAAATGATTTATCCATCCATAATATATTACGACAAACGTATTGGAACAAGTATGAGCTTCGTAAGGGCTATAATTTGATACATGTTGGCTAGATGATAGCAGCTTTTTTAATTCACGTATCAAAATAAATTAAATATTGGCAAATTGTGAAGTAACTTAAAGTTAGAATAGCGGGTGGTCTATAATGAAACTACCAGCATAACGTCTAAGTACAAAATCTCTATTTATTTAATAATCTATCAGTCTTATATATGAAAATCTATATACATCTGTAATAGAAAATGAATTATTTACGCTAAAACTGACTAAAACTGATTAATTGGACCTTTCATCCATGCATTTGTTAATTATTTCATGGCAGTTCTACAAATTGCAAGATAATCTTTACGTGCATATCTGTTTTGATTGATTACATATGAAATATAAACCTTTGAACATAATCAATTATTTTTAATTACATCATCACGTTTTTATTAGATGAATTTTTATTAATTGGTTTAAGAGGATATTTTTAATTTATGGGATTTTAACAATTAATTTTAAATAATTACAATCCCTAAAATATGAAATTTGAAAATAAATGAAATGAAATTTGAACAATATACATATATATTTCATGAAAACCATATTACATGAAATAATATAAATATTTTTGGATATATCTGGGAGTATGGGAACCGTAGTAGATATCTTCCCCTATACTTTTATGAATCATGTTCTATTTAACATTATATATAATAGATATGTAACATGAAAAACATGAAATGACAAGCTTTAAACTGTGATTTTCGTCTTGAGTCATTAATTTTTACAGAAGGTATAATATAATTGAGTTCCGGCAAAAATGATTTTAGTCAACGTTTTTAGGAATGCACGTATATAGTTTACTAGGCTTTCAATAAGCGATGTTATGAGGTTCTGCGATAAATAAAATATTTTTTAACTGTTGTCTTTATTTCTCATATTTTTGGCATACACGCTTCGTATAAGAAACACTTTGAATGTTTTACGAGTTTCTAGGTCAAAGTAGACATTGTGCTGACTAGTTATGAAAAGTAGGTTAAAGAAGTTCAATACTATCTATTCCAAAAACATGTTATTTCCTATTTTCCTAAATATCTTATCAATCCGTTGTTAAAAAGGGTGGTATTTTACAAACGTATTTGAAAAATAATCATCAATGACTGAAGTTATGAATCACCTTGATAGAAGAACCCGATCTCATCGCGTCTTGCTAATTTTTTTAAATTTACTTTTAAATAAAAAATTCCTTTTACACTTACAAGATTTTGTGCGTCGACATCGGCTCCGGACTCTAATAGTGCTTGTACACAGCCAGTTTGTTGTTGTTGCGCAGCTAAATGTAATGGTGAATTACCATTCACATCGCGCGTTTCAATTTCGGCTTCACGAACAATGAGAAATGTAGCTACTTCCCGATGACCATTTTCACTTGCAACCTGGAGTGCTGTTCGAGCATCCTTTTCATGTGAAATGAGAAATTGTATTGATTCTTTACTGAACGAGTTCTAGTTATAGATGAGGTTAACCTCAGGAGCATCACATTTTACGATAAAGATGAAATATTGATTGTAAAATGTGATGCCCCTGATCATCAAATATCTGGTGAAATCGTTGATGTAATCTATTGATGAAATCTGATCGAAAATATAGTTAACCGCAGGACGTAACTTTATCGAAAACAATTTTATCATTTTTTGTTTTTATTATACAATCCTAAAAAAATAGATCAGGAAGCTCAGAAATAATAGACCAAGAGACAATTATATACAAGCACAGTTATTTTTGATTAAAAAGATTTAAAGAGCCCTTGCGCGAAAATGATCCTTGCGGTGCAATACTTTTATAACAACTATTCTAATTTTTTTGTGTTCATAAGCAGTGTTTATACTTATATATATAAATAATAACCTTATTTTTTTTATCCAAAAGTGCTCCATTATCTACAAGCCTTTGAACAATTGCGGTATGTCCTTCCATTGCCGCATGGAATAAAGCAGTCTGTCCCTCGCCATCTATCGCATCAATATTCACATCTTCCAAATTCGCTAACAAGAAGTCAACGACTTCCAAACGATTGTTTTTAGCGGCACAAATTAATAAAGTGTATTGTTTCTGAAATAAATAATACAAGTGTTATCTGAAAAAAAGCAGAATAATTCTAAAGAGCATATTTTTTTATATAAATTTTTGTTGGCAAATATTTACAATTTTTTCTTGAAAGCGACAGCGTTAGTACTTCTAATTATAAAATCTAATTCTTATAATTATAAACTCTAAATAGTATTCCAAAATATCTATTATAAAACACATTATCTTCGCATCATGTCATTAATTCAGAACTAGCCCCAGAAGTACCCGACCTGACGTATAGATGGCGGTTATTGTTAGGTAAAAGAATGATTGTCAAACTTACAGAGTTTAAGTTTGAAGTTTGCTGACACTACGTTGTTTATTATTTGTTTAGTAGCAATCAATAGTGAATACTCTCAGTGAATTTGTAAACGTGGAAAAAATTTGTTAGCGTTTTGTACACAATACTTTCATTTGAAAGGCCTCAATGCAACCAATATCAAAGCGGAGCTAAATTATACTCTGGGGAAGTCTGGTCCTTCGTTTAGAACAGTAAAATATTCGGTGCCAGAGTTTAAACGAAGCCGTTCGACCTGACAAGACGAACATCGCAGTGGTCGACCAAATGAAGTGACCATGCCAGAAATTGTGAAGAAAATCCACAAAATGGTATTGGATGACCGTCGAATGAAAGTGCGCGAGCTAGCAAACATACGAGGCATTTCTAAAAGTGTTTTGTATCGCATATTGACTGAAAATTTGGACATGAGTAAGGTGTGTGTAAGATGGATGCCGCGATTACTTACAATGGAACAAAGAGAGCGTCGTGAGAATGTTTCAATCGAGTGTTTGACTTGGCAAGTTTCACAGCAATATATCAGAGTTTTTTTTTGTGATTCATAACAATAGATGAAACATTGGTCAATCACCTAAGAGGAAGAAACTGACAAAAATATGGACTGAAAGGGGAGAAAAGGCTCCAAAGAAGGCGAAGACAGTTCCATCTGTAGGCAAGGTCATGGCGTTAGTTTTTTGGAATACGCATAGAATAAAAAATATTAATCAAAAAAATCTTTAATGGTATAACATCCAATACAATACTCCTTGTTACCCTTTCTAATTTTACAAATACAAATCAAAATCAACTCACCAAAATAATAATTCTATAAAATACTACAATGAAATACAATAAAACACTACAATAAAAAACAAACTACATTATATAACAAAATAATGAGAGAAAAGTATTATCTCCGA
>WYDF02313235.1:0-14846 GCA_009867245.2 Adranes taylori
ATTCTTAGCAGATCCTGGCCTCTGGGCACCTACAAGATTTGACCTAAAACAAATATTCTATACAATGCTGTGTTGTGCTTAAAAACATTTAATTGTATTTCCGGGTTTTATGCTGACGTTTTAAGTGACGTTTCTACCTTTTTTGATATCCTCAAAAGAGTATTGTTTGAGGAACCAGCAATATTTCTGTAAAAAAAAGAATTACAAATGAATATAAGCATATAGGATATGTGCTAATGAAATTACCTTAAAATTCTCCTTGCGATTATCTTTCTGAATTTTTGCTTCTTTGATGGGCCCGACTTGGATAGTTTTTATTTTTGTATTTAGCCATATTATAACGATGTACGTAAGTATATCAAAATAATTTACACTTACGTGTATAAATTACTAACATCAAAATTAAACTAATATAACGTAGCTATAATGTGCTATAACATGCGTCTCCGTATGTTAGGATTAAAGGGCGCAAAATCTTTGCCTTTAATGAATTTTATTCGAAAAATTTCTATTTGTAATTCAAGTTTTTCAGATTATTTATAAAAAATAGGGGCATGTGGATGATAGATATATATTCTTGAATAATAAAACTAGTGTTCCCTGGAAGTAGAATTTCAAAATTCATTTTCTTTTTTAGCACCTTTCATGTAGATATCTTTCTTGTATCATGTATTGTGTCCAGTGTTACTACACTTGATTTTAGGTACTGTGTTAGTAAGTTATTTAAGATTTTATATATAAATAATATAGTGTGGAAGTATAATTCCTGATATATGCTTTTAAAATTTAGACATTCTAACATCCATTCTTGGTAGCTCTATTGCACGTTAGTATTATGCACATGCTTCTAATAGGAGTTTTTGAAACTCTTTGGAATGTGTTATTTGCAAAAAATATTATTGTTAGCCAATACTGTAAATTAGGCGCTATTATAGATTTATATACTGTTATCTTCGACTAGGTACTCAGATGTTTACTAAATCTATTGAAATAATTGATCTTTTTAGGCGTCTTGTATAAGATATTATCAAAGGGCCTATGGAAATTCAAATTTCCATCAATTGTTATACTTAAGTATTTAAGGATATCAACATATTCTATATAATTACTATAGATTTTTTGGGTATTTTTGGAGTACATAGCAGTATTGCTTTAGTTTTCTTGATGTGTTAGGATTAGTGAGTTATCCGTTAAGCATTGTTCTAGTTTACTAATCGCGTTCTGTAACATCTCAGTCGCCTCATCAGCAGTTGCTCTGATTGCTGTTATCATAGTGTCATCTGCAAATAAGTTTGTTTCTATATTAAGTTGTTTCTACTTTTGGTATAATATAAAAAGTAAAGGCCCCTTGAAGCAATCCACGCAGCAGTTCACATTTATGTGAGAACTTTGGGTCAACTTTAGTAATCTGTCCTCCGATCTACATAGCTCTTACACCATTGTATAGTATTACTTGCGAAACCAAACTACTAGCTTATTGATTACTTTTTTCCTGTTTATGGTTTCAAAGGCTCGCTTGAAATCTAGAAAGATACTTTCTATGGCAAGATTGTTCTTCATTGCTTCGTTTCACTTGATGAGTGCTACTTACAGTGCTGCTCATGCGAATGCCCATTTCTAAATCCAGACTGATTTTTGTAGAGTAGTTTGTTTTTCTTCCAAGTATGCAGTTACTGGCTCGCTGATCGCTATTTCTAGTATCTTTCACATATTGGGAGCATGTTTATAGGACGGTGTCCTTCTGCCAGTTTGGTGTTTTTATTTCGGGTACTGGACTTATTATGGATTCCTTTCATTTCTGTGAAAATATACCTGTTTTGATGGATTTATTTATTATTTTGGTTAGTTTTCTTGGACGTAGTAAGCTCTGTCTTTTAACACTTTCAATGATATATCATCTGTCGAGCTGTTCTTACTTATACATAATTTTTTCTGAGAACGATTTTTTCATTTAAATCCTCATCCCTTGTTTTTGTAATTGGCAATTTTACTACAAGCTGATCTATACTTTCCTTGAAATATTCGTTGAATAGATTTCCTTTTTCTTCGTCAATATCTGTGACATATTCTTTATAATTAATTTCTTTATTTAATGTGGATTTTTTTGTTCCCATTATCTCTTTTATATGCTTCCAGATTGCCTTTCCATCGTGTTTATTATTATCAATCACTTTTTGATAGTATAATTTCTTTTTCCTTATCATGTTTTTATAAAATGTTCTCTTTGCTTTAAAGTTGTTCCACTCCTCATCCTTATTTGTTAATATTGCTGTCCTAAATAACTTATCCCAATCTTTCTTCAGCTCATAGCATCCAGCTTGTTGACTGTCTGTTTTAATCCCCTTTTCTTGAATATCTTATCTAGGTTTTCTTTATAAAAACTGTTTTGACTGTAGTCAATAGTGAAATCACCCTCAATTCATCCATCCTCAGTCCTTGTGCCCTTGATAATATTTAGAGGGCGTGGTGACACTCTAAATATTATTAGCTTGCTGTCTCCATTGGCTGCGATCCTGTACTAGATGGATGGCTTAATGTAGGAATTCTCCCATCAGAGTCTTCATTTGGTCTGTCCATCTTATTGGAGATCTTCCTCTTGGTCTTCGGCCTTCCACCATCCCTTCTACTACCATTAGTTCCATAGTCCCTGCTCTTCTGGCTATGTGGTCGAAGTACTTTACCTTTCGCTCGGTACGCACGGTTCACCTTTTTTAGTAACCTATCTTTTATGTTGAACTCTTCCAGTATTGACTGGTTGCTTCTGTGTTCGGTCCAATACACGCGTAGTATTCTTCTGTATACCCACATTTCGAAAGCTTCAATCTTACTTCTATCGCTTTTCTTTAGGGTCCATGTCTCAGCTGCGTATGTGGCAATGGGAATTATGAAGGCGCTGGCTAATCTGAGGTTAGTCTTTCTTGTTATTGTTCGGTCTTTCCATATTTTATTTCATTTAGCTGTTGCGGTTCGGGCTATTGCAACTCTATGCTTGATTTCTGGGGAGCTGTCGCCATTGTTGGTTATCATGGAGCCCATGTATAGGAACCTGCCTACTACTTCAAAATTCGCTACTACTGAGCGAATGTGCGGTAGGTTATTATTTACCCTGTCTACAATCATTGTTTTTGTCCCGCTTGGTCGTTCTATGATGATAGCCATTTCGATCTCATTTGCTGCTAGGATAAGTGTATCATCTGCGTAGCTTAGATTACTTATTTTTCTGCCTCCTATACGAATTCCTCCATCCCATTCGTCTAGTACTTTTCTCATTTTATATTCAGAATATATATTGTATAATAATGGTGATAATATGCATCATTGCCTAGTTCCCTTTTTTGTTTGGAAAGCTTTTGAGTATGTTCCATTGTCAGGTTTTGAGTATGTTCCATAGGCACTTCCATGTTCCCCATTATACTCCAGAGGGGATCTCATTTTACTGAGTCAAAAGCCTTAGTGTACCCCACAAAACAGATAACATTGGTATATTGTGCTCTGTCACTTTTTCTATTATTTGTTTGGTGTTTAATCTGCTCATGTATTCCTTTCCCTCGTATGAATCCACATTGTTCTTCTGCTATCTCCGGGAGTAGAAATTTGTTTAACCGTTCATTGATTATGTGTAGTAGTATTTTACTTCAATGAGGAATAAGGGCAATTGTTCTACAGTTACCGCATTCGATTAATGATCTTTTTTGTGGATCGGAATAAGGATTGATTCACACGATTCGTCAGGCCATTTACCTGTGAACCATATCATTTTCCAAATATCAATTATTATATCAATGCCCATCTCGCCCATTGCTTTCAGCGACTCCGCTGGTATTTCATCTATCCCTTGGGTTTTTTGTTTCTCAGATGTTAAAAGCCCTCTCTACTTCTACTCGTAGAATGATTGGCTCTGCCTGCGTATCTACATGTTTCTTTTGATCTGAGTCTGGTGCATCTTGTGAGATGTTATAAAATTCTGAGCAGTAATTATTCCAGGTTTCTGCAATGCTCTCTATGTCGATTTTTGTTTCTCCCTTATGGTCTTTAATGGCTTGAAGTTGTGGCTTGAACTCACGGGTCAAATACTTAACCTTTTTGAAAAGTTCATGACTCGTAGCGGTTTGCATGTTGCTCCAGTTCTTGACATACTTTAATTATGTGATTGTTCTTGCCTCTGACGCAGTTACATTTTATTTTTCTGTTTAGTTCTGCTATTTTTTGAGCGTTGTTTTCTGCTTTTGCGGTGTATTGTAGTATTTGTCTTCTTTTTTCTACAAATTCTAGGGTTTCCTCTGTTATCCAATGTTTATTCTTCTGGTTTTTATGTTGTATGCACTCTCTACCAGCTGAATGTATCCAGCTTTTTATTCAATTTCATGATATATTTGTGTCTTCTGATATTTGTGGTTTTCGCTTGTTTATCAGTTTCATCTGGAATTCTTCCACATTTTGAGCCCATATCTGTTTCGTCTGGGGTCTTTTCCTTGTTGTGTGCAGTCTGAGCCAACATTTCATTTTTAGCAGCTTATGATCTGATCCACAGTATGCACCAGGTATTGCTTTTACATTTCTTACTGAGGTTTTCCATCTTTTCCCAACGAGGATGTAGTCGATTTGATTTTTGTGTTCTATGTTTGGGCTAAACCATGTTGATAGTCTTTTTGGATGGTGTTTGTATAGTGTATTTGTTATTACTATATTGTTTTCGCTGGCAAATTGTAGGAGTCGTTCCACTCTGTTGTTTCTCACGCCCAGGCCATATGACCCGACTATCTCCCTCAGATGATGTTCGTTTTCAGTATTTCCCACCTTAGCGTTGAAGTCTGCAATAATATATACTGGCTCTTTTTGTAGGATTTTCCTCATGAGGTTATCTACATTGTTGTATATGTTTTCGATGTCTTCATCTGGGGTATCTGTTGTGGGCATATATACCTGAAAGACATGTATATCTTCTGGTTTGGCTCCTATTGTTATTTTTATGAGTCTATCGTTTATTGTTTCATACTGCATGATATATTTCGTAATGTTGTTTATTAGTATGGCGACTCCATTATAGCCTGTGTTTTCAGCACCTGATATGTAGTTAGTGTGGTCTTCGATTTTAAAATGTCCTTGATCTCTCCAATGTGTTTCTGCTAGACCATATGTCTATATTTTGTCTTATTAGTTCTTTCTCTATTGTGTGAAGTTTTCCAGTTTGGAGAAGACCTTTGAAGTTCCACGTCCCTATGTTTATTGAATTTCTATTTTGAAGCTTCTGTGGTTCGCTTTGTCTTCCAGTCGCCCATTTACCACGTGTAGCCTGGTTGCTCGTGCCCGGTAGCCCATTTCACACTGTCTGACCCGGAATCAGGACAGCGCCGGTAGCTGCCCGGATCGCATGGCATCCTATTCTTTGGGTTTCACTATTTATTTCGTTTGGAGTGTACTCTCGGGAAAATAATCAGGTGGTTTCCCCTTGCCTGCCTGATCGCAATGTCGCGACCGGTTGAATCATTATGTGATATCCGCCCACGAGTGCATGTGATCAAACCTACACCAGGGATCATCCCGCCCTATGCCATGTCCTCAGTTGATCCGCGGGTGCTGATTTGGTTATACCTTATTCGAATATGTCCTACATATCTGTAGGAGCATTCCCATGGGAGCTGGATCCGGCCACGGTATATTTATTAGTTAATTCAGTAATTAATATATGATTAGTTAAATGTGTTCTGGCTATTTGGGTAGATTAATTTCTTTATCAAGGATTTCTTCTGTTACATGTGTTTCCATAAGAAATATTAACGCTAATTTTTTGTTCATGATAAAGGTGACCCAAAGATGCGAACAAAATATGGTAGCCGAACATTTACAGTTTATTTACAGCGAGTGCGCGCATATGGTGCAAGCGGAAAGAAAAAAAGACTTATCCAATATGTATATTTTATTGAAAAGTGTTCCATCCGCTCTCAAAGTTCCTATCGATCACGTTTTGGATCATATTAAAACACAAGGATTAGCGGTAAGTTCCAATTAATATGAATTTTAAATATTTCAACATAAAATCAGGTCATCACATTAATCCTTAGAATGATATCGTATAGATGAAGGATCTCCAAACTTTTTATTCTAACAGTCATACTAAGTCCTAAAAGCCAACACCTAGTTAGCTCATAATATCAACTTACTGTAGCGGATCGGATACCGGGCAATTGTGGCACACTACCTCGGGACCGGATTGGCGGTGCTAGCGCTGTAGTTCGGAGACCGCCGGTATAGGCAATTTTTATAAAATAACTGAAATAGTGCTAAAAACATTATCAACAAATCATTAAGTAACTCTCATTATTTTAAAATTAAAGAGCAAAAATGTCCTACAAACTAGTGAAGGGTGTAAAGAGTGCTGTAAACTAGTAAAGAGTGTTAAGAGGAATCTTTCACTTAACAGGAACTAAATCTCGTATGCAATCGAGGAGAAATCTCCCACGCTCTCTTCTGCTTCACAATATGTATTATGATTAGAAATAAGCAAATTACTTATAAATGCACTATTGTCAAAGCCTTTATTTTAGTATTAGAATACATGTTTTGCATTTATGAACTTTTTTTTGTAATTATATGTTTTCTATTGTGAATTGTTTTGCACAAGGGATGTCATTTTAATTTTCCATATAGCCACATAAAGGGCGCAAGTAGCAAAACATATGGCTCCCAAATTAACCTCAACATTATATTGACACGTGTTGACAATTTTGTCAAAATACAAGTGGTTTAGTCCCAGTGAATTTTTAAAGTTAGTAAGGCGTTCAGAAACATGGAATTGAATCGGAAGCGTTTCTGAGCGCAAATTTTTTACAACTTTCGAAGAAATTTATCGCAACAACAATGTCTTGCTGAGTTGGTTGCTGTTTTTGATGAAGCACTTGACAATTTGTACTCGGCATCAATCGACAATTTCTCGCTGGTACTCTGAATTCAAACGTCTGGTACTCTGACGCACAAATCTCAGCAATGATCCTAGGCCAGGTCCACCAAAATCAGCGGCCACCCAGGGAAGCGTTAATGATGTGCGCGAGATGATTAATGAAGATCGTCAAGTAACTTACCGGGAGATCGAGAGTTCCTTGGGCATTTCTAATACCTAAATCCAAAAGATTTTACATGCTGAATTGGGCATGAAACAATTAGTTTCTCGTTGGATACCGCATCTGTTGACCGAGGAACAAATGGCGGCTCGTTTCAGTTGGTGTCGAAGAATCGTTTCAACATAGGCCGCTCCAAAAATATGTACTGTATCGTCAGTGGTGATGAGTCTTGTATTTATTCTTATGAACCCGAGAATAAACGTCAGTCTACTGTTTGGGTGTTTCAAGATGAATAGAACCCAACCAAAGTCATCCGTTCCCGCAGTGTGTCGAAAAAGATGGTCGCAACTTTTGTATAAATATGCGGACATGTGGCTACAATTCCTTTACAAAATCAAAGGACGGTAACTGCTGATTGGTACACAGCCGTTTGTTTGCCAGAAATCATTTCTGAGTTGCGAAAATACAACCCACAGCGTCGGATCATGCTTCGCAATGACAATGCCAGTGCTCACACTACTCTACAAACATTTGAGTTGTTTGGACCAACAAAACATCGAAGTGCTTGATCATCCTCCGTACAGCCCTGACTTAAGACCCAACGATTTTTTTACATTTCCCGCCATCAAGAATCCACTACGTCAACGATTTCAATCACCTGACGATGTAGTCGATGGTTTCCAAATGACTATTTTGAGCATACCCATTGAAGAGTGGAATAAGTGCTTTAATGGTTTGAGCGAATGTAAAAGTGCATCGACAATGGTGGCAAGTACTTTGAAAACAATAAAGGAGTGAAATTAAAACTATTGCTTTTTGTTAAAACTATATGCATAATTAAAAAGAAATGATTAGTATTTGTACTTATATGTACTCAAATTTATCAACTATGAATAACATTACGTACAAAAAAGCGTTTGAGTGCCAGTATATGTAGGGTCATCTTAAAGAGGGCAATAATACAAACTGCTCTGAACTTTTGAATTTGCCTACGACGAATTCACAAACACATGAATTCTCGATCCCTATATTTGTAACAGGACAGTCTGACGTGCTAAGTCACGCAAGACGCTTTGAACTTCAGAAATCTCTTACGCACGTATTCGCCAACTTTTTGCCGATATTTGGGAAATTTTTAACAGGACAGTCGGGCGTGCTTTATACGCCCGACTGTCCTGAATATTTGATTTTGCCAACACAGGGTCGAGAAGCCAAAAAGATCTAAAAGTTAAAAACGAGAATGTTAAAAGGCTAGAAAATGTCAAAAGCAAAATGGCCAAAAACGAAAAAGGCCAAAGAATAGAAGCCCAGAAAGCCAAACCGTTAAAAGGCTAAAAATATCAAAAGGATCAAAGACTAGAATGTCAGAAGCCAAAAAGTTAGAACGCTAAAAAGGCAGAAAATGTCAAAAGGGTCAAAATCCAAAAAGCCAAAGATATCAAAAAGGTATAATGACAGAAAGCCAAAACGCTAAGAGGCTAGAAAATCTCAAGGGCCAAATGACCAAAAGCCAAAAAATCAATGAAATAGAAGATCATAAAACCAGAACGGCGAAAGGGTAAAAAATATCGACAAAAGGGGTCAAAGGACAAAAGGATCAAAAGAATTGAAGGTCAGGAAACCAGAACGAAGAAACGCGAGAAAATGTCGAAAGAGTCCAGGCCAGGTGGCCTAAGGCCAAAAAGATCAAAAGAGTAAAATGTCAAAAAGACAGAACACTAAAAGAGTAACATATGTCAAAAGCCCGAAACCCAGAAGCCAAAAAGGTAGAAATGACAACATCCTCAGTGCCACAAAAATTATTGGGGTCCTTTTGGGATGAACTCTGCCCCTAAATAATCGATGATTTTTGTCGTTTAACTGAACTAGAAGATGAACAGCTAACAAGCTAAGCAGGCGTCTTTGAATCTGGCGCAGCAATTAATACTAAAATTGAAATTTAAAGAAGTTTAAAAAAAATCTACGTTTTCTTTCAAAAGTGTCTGAGATATGCTCAAAAAACTTTTACCCTTTAAACGTGGGAACACCACGCTCTACGCAAAATATTGCAATGGGATTAATTACATTAGATGAAAAATGAGTGTATGTGTACGATATATTTGACAATGATGAATATATTTGATTGATCAAATATAGATTGATCAGATATGCTCAAAAAACTTTTACCCTTTGAACGTGGGAACACCACGCCCTATTCAAAATATTACAATGGGACTAATTACATTAGATGAAAAATGAGTCAATGTGTACGATATGTTTGACGATGATGAATATATTTGATTGATCAAATATGTTTCGCCTAAAGATAAACATGTGAACAAAAAATATTTCATTTTATTTATAAAACGTGTATTACATCATTTGCATCAATAATAATCATAAAAATTATGTACATAGTCGACTAAACGCGTAGTTTATTTCCACAAGCGAAATCTCTATTGTCGAGTGCAGTTTTAATAAAAATAGTAAACACTCCTACAATCTACATTAGACATCAGTAGTAAATTGCAACGTTTGCAATTCTGAATAAAATACTTTTAATGCTTATGCGATAAGATAGAAAGAGAAAAACTATGTTCCGGTCTGGTTTCGGCACATTTTCGACAGAGCATGTTGCTATAGGAACTGAACATGCGATCTTTTTATAGGGCATTTGTAAAACCGACACAAAACGATGAAAGTAAAAGGACGTGCAAAAAGTACTTTTGCACTAAAGCCAAAAAGTACTTTTGCACGTCCGTAGTTTCTCAAAAACTACTACAGATATTTGTTTTATGTTTTTATCATTCGAAAGATAAAGAAACCTAGAATCTAACTAAAGCCAAAAGTATCAAAAATATAATGCCATGTTGTAGTAATTACGTCCTGAAATATGCAAAAAATTGAACTTTTTATGATTTTTGTCTAGAAAAGATCATAAATTTTGATTTATCAAGTAGCAGCCTCTCATTTGATATATTGAACCTTGTTGATTATTCAGGAGAAAAGAATTTTTCAAAATTGATGAAAATAAAAGGCGAAGCCGTGGATGAGCAAAGGCATGTTTCATGGCGGAGACCTCTTTAAATTAAATTTATTGATGGACAACCCACAATGAATAACGTTATTGAAGGCATAATTTAGTTGAAGATGAAAATGCGGTATATGTTTATTCATTGCCTCCAACTTAGTAACGGCGGAGTGGACGGTCATGATCTTTCTTTTGGTCTTTTGAACTGTGCATCATGGCTTATTGTTGGACTGTGGTTCAATACTCTTGGTCTGTTCTTTAGTTTTTGTGATATTGAGTTTTTATAAACTTTGACAGAGCTTTATTTCGTCCGTAATCCCCACTTGACTTTGTGTGTGTCTCTGCAACTAAGTTGCTGAGTTTGCCTACAGAAGTGTCGCGTTAAAGCCAGTGCTACGGTGAAGAAGAGAGAAACGGCTGATACTATTTGGACCCCCTCCCGGATAGTTCCTTGAAAGAAAATATTTTCTATTAGTGATACTTTGTTACTTTTAAGAATACTTTTCGGTTACTTTTAAGAATTGTAAATGTTGATAAAAATGTATTGTCCATCGTACATGCATAATTAAAATGTTATAGAACTAAACTTTTATGTATAATCTGTTACAGAAATAAAATAGTTTACTGAAAACTTATGAATTATTTAACCTCGATTTTAAGAGCACTTAATTTGTATTGTATTTAGCATTTAAAAATTCTCTGTAAAATAAGTACAACTGTTTATTTTTTGTTTATGTACCGAACAGGCTGTGGGTGATCTTCAAGGCGATAATGTTCATATGAGTTTTGTTGAAAACTTATTGGCAGTTTATGAAAAATACAAACAACTTATTCAGACAGTTTTTAATGGCGATCAGAACTTTGTACGCGCATTGGATAAAGCATGCAATTCGGTTATTAATTATCGGCCTAATGGCGGTAAGAATCCGTGTCGTAGTCCGGAATTATTGGCGAAATATTGTGATACTTTGCTCAAGAAATCAACGAAAGGTATCAGTGAAACTGAAGTAAGTGTTTGTAATAGTGTTTTCATTTATTTCTCTACTTAGGTTTGAAGATGTCTAATAATTATTTAATATTAAAATGTACTTACCGATTTAGTTATTTTATTCTACCACCTACTACATGTTTCCGAATTCCATTATATGAGATTTATATACGAATAGGATGCTCCTTACAAGTTCTCTAAACATATACCTCATAGGAAAAGACAAGTGCAAGGTTGGTTTGACGGAAATCTACCCTAAGTAAGAAAACGCACACTTTTCAAATTGCTTCATCCCTTCCTAAAAGTAGTTTTGTTCGAGCTCTTCAAAATAGTGAGAAGTTTCAGTCATCACTTCATCTTTCGTTGCAAAACGGCGTTCTCCGAGCCATTTTTGTAGGGTTGGGAACAAGAAGAAGTCGCAAGAGTCTAGATCTGATGAATACGGTTGGTGGTCGTTCAAGTTCTACCCTAATTGGTTCAATTTTGCCTGCACGGTGGCCGCTCCGTGAGCGGTTGCGTTGTCATGATGGAAGAGATCTTGTTTACGAGCCAAACCTGGCCATGTTTTCTTCAATTTGGCGTCGAAACGGTCCAATAATGCAGCATAGTAATCGCCAGTTATGGTTTTACACTTTGCCAAGTAATCAATAAGAGTGTGTATTTCGCATCCCAAAAAACAGTCTCCATAACCTTACAGGCCGATTGGGTTGTCTTTGCCTTCTTTGGTGGGCATTTACCCCTTTTTCCCCACTGGCTGTTCCTTAGTTTCCTGTGTGTAGTAATCGACCCACGTTTCGTCAACAGTGACCTATCGATGAAAAACTCCTTCGGATCACGTTTTATCCTCGCCAAAGCTATTACGTTTCATATCGTTTACCTTTCTCCTCTTTCTGCTAGTGACCTGTACACATGATGACCTTTGCCAACTAAATCTTGTGGCAAATCCTTTACTAGTCTTGTTCCTAAACTTTCCTTGGAAACATCTCCGACTTTTCCAGTATAAATTTGGACTTGGCGACAAATGGATTTTCTTCGGCTCTAATCCAAACTTTATAGCCCCTCTTGATCAAACCCATTAGTAAATTGATGCCAAGAAAAATCTTTATTTCTACCGAAAGTTGTTGGTATAAAAGGGCCACCTCAATTTTTTTTATCTGCATAGAAACACTGTGATCAATCAATTCTTCGGGAAAAATGTGCAAGAATATATCGGTTGGCATTTCTAAATCTTCTGGAATGGATGGTCCATATGACTCGCAAACACCTTTTTATTTTGTAAAGAGTTATTATTATCTTTCGTCCAAATTGTGTTTTCTCGAAATAAGCGGTTTCGTATATAAAAATTTGTTCTCGCTCTCGATTACTAGGGGCCATAGGATTAAGCCTGACCTGACCATCGTATACGAGATTATTTTATATAAAAATGACTATTATGATATTGCTTAATTTAAATTAGAGATTTGTATGGATTCGCTTGTTGATAATTTGTCGTTAATAAGATGAATTAAATTCTAACTAAACTTGAAAAGCTTCAAAAGATGAATTTCGTATATTTCTGAATTTTAGTTGTTCTTTTTTTTTTCTAAAACAATATTATACTAACACAATTTATGCATTTGAAGTTTTTGCTTTTAGGAAAACTCAAGCATTTTTACATAATGTCTTTTATTTGGGTTTATCTTTTTTTAGGTAGAGGAAAAATTATCGAAAAGTATAACGATATTTAAATATATAGACGATAAAGACATTTTCCAAAAGTTTTACTCGCGAATGCTTGCTAAAAGGCTGATACATCAACAAACGCAAAGCATGGATGCTGAAGAAGCAATGATTAATAGGTAAAAGAAAAAACATAAAGTTGTTTTTTTAGCACAAAATTACATCGCAAATATTTTTTAGGTTAAAACAAGCTTGCGGGTATGAATTCACAAGTAAACTACATCGTATGTTTACGGATATGTCGGTCAGCGCTGATTTAAATAATAAATTCAGTACTTATTTGAAACAGGAAAACTTTGACTTAGGCATCAATTTCAGTATTTATGTACTTCAGGCCGGCGCTTGGCCATTAGGACAAGCGATTGTTACACCATTCTCTTTACCACAGCAGTTAGAAAGGAGTGTACATACAGTAAGACTAAAATATGATTATATTTAATCATATTTTAAGTATTTTTACGTTTTCGCAGTTTGAATTGTTTTATCATGATCGGTTCAGTGGTCGCAAACTTACATGGCTCCATCATCTCTGTATGGCCGAATTACGATTAGGTTATTTGAAACGACCGTATGTCGTAACGGTGCAAACGTTTCAAATGGCAATACTGCTTTTATTTGAAACTACAGACAAACTATGCTGCCGTGAAATTCGTGAAACGCTACAATTGAACGCCGATCAGTTTCAGAGATATGCTGTTAGTTTGGTCGACAGCAAATTATTGATTGCCGATACGGAGGTAATTTAAAAGTTTATCACTGTAGCTTTCAGATTTTATTTATACGTAGGAAATATTTATTTATAGGAAATAACAATGGATACAATTCTACGTCTAAATATGGATTATTCAAATAAACGTACACGTTTCCGTATAACTGCCGCCGTACAAAAAGAAGCGCCACAAGAAATAGAACAAACGATGAATTCGGTCGAAGAGGATCGAAAATTATATCTACAAGCCGCGATCGTGAGAATTATGAAATCGCGTAAGGTTCTCAAGCACAATGATCTTATACAAGAAGTAAGTTATGTAAATTATTCAATCAACTATTGTTGTGTCGTGACATGATCGTGAAATACAACCAATTTATATACTCAAGGACTATTACATTTGGATATAGTTTTTATGATTCTTCTTTCAGGAATTTTGCTTCTTGTTCTTGCTGGCTTGTACCTTCCTATCTTTATTTGACCAGTCCCTTCGTTAACTGAATGAGGTGTTTTCATGAGTTATGGGTCACTCGGTGTAATTAATATAATGATTGAAATTTATATAATCATTTGTGTCTCTGAAAAAATATCCCCACTCCGAAATAGAACCAGAGTCCCCCAATTTCTGGTCAGATGTTTAAACCACTCAACTAGCGGGATGATGATTTCAAAGAACAAACAATCTTATATGTGTTACACATACGTATTGTACGATATGTAACTTTATAAACAAGTATGTGTATTATCTGCATGACCGTCAATACATGGTTTTCGTATTCTCAGGTAAGTGTCACCATTAGTACTGTTTCGTTCTTATTTTTAATATTAATTTCTGTTTTTCGCGCCTTTGGTCTACACAGAATGACTCGTAACTAATGAAAACACCTCATTTATTATCATCATGTTAGCCGACTAAAGGCGTGAATTGCAGAAATTAATATTAAAAATAAGAACAAAATAATGCAGATACCACACATACTTTTATAAAGTTAGATATGGCTGATTAACAATACGTATGTATAACACATTATTATTATATTATTATTATTCCTGCAACGTGGACAACTTAGAGTTGGTGGGACTTGCAGCTGCGAATCGAGTTTGTTTTTAAACGTGTTCTTATTAGTCGCCTCAACAACTACTGATGGTAGTGAGTACCAGTGTGGAACCACTCTGTTGCTGATAAAATGTTTCCGCGAATTTCTGTTGCATCTTTCTATTTCCAATTTCATCCCATGTCCACGCAAGTTGCGATTTGTGTTCTTTGTGAAAAGATCCTCCAGGTTGCAGCTATAATATCCATTAAAGATCTTGTACGTTTCTATTAGGTCACCTCTGTTCCTACGTTCGGTAATGTTGGTA